>APFE031060087.1:126328-157804 GCA_000404065.3 Pinus taeda | reverse complement strand
CACCAAATCTTTTCGTCATTGAATGTGATGCTTTGGGTACAGGTATTGGGGCGGTCTTAATGCAGGAAGGGCGACCGTTGGCCTTCACAAGCCAACAACTCAGTGGGAGGAATCAGGGCCAATCTACCTACGAGAAGGAAATGATGGCCATATTTCATGCAGTCGACACCGGGCGACCTTATTTATTGGGGCGACATTTCCAAATATGCACAGATCATCACAGTCTTAAATATTTTTTGTAGCAACGCCTATCCTCCCAACAACAAAATAAATGGCTAGCCAAAATGCTGGGATATGATTATGAGATCCTTTACAAGAAAGGGAAAGACAATAGTGTAGCAGATGCATTATCTCGCCAATTTGAGGAGGAAAGTACCCTGCTAGCTATTTCCCTCCCCATTCCAGAATGGATTGAAGAAGCTCACAGGGAATGGTTTTCACACCCCAGGCTCTCCCAACTCATTTCTCAATTGCAGGCAGATCCAATTTCCACCAAGGGCTATTCGTGGTAGGATGATATTCTTCACTACAAGGACAGAGTCATAATATCACCAACATCCACCCTCAAAAGTCGCATTTTGGCATAATTGCACTCATCTCCCATTGCAGGACATTCGGGCTTTCAGAAGACGTATGCTCGCACCAGAAGATCATTTTTTTGGATAGGCATGAAAAAGTACGTACTTACCTTCATAATCGATTGCGATGTCTGTCAACGCCACAAAGGGGAAACCGTCAACACACCAGGCACATTACAACCATTGCCCATTCCGGCATCAATTTGGATGGAGGTTTCTATGGATTTCATTACAGGTCTTCCAAAGTCAGGGAACAAGTCAGTCATCATGGTGGTTGTGGAACGATTGTCGAAGTATGCTCATTTCTGCGCTCTTCCCCACCCGTTTACACCAACTTTGGTTGCTCAATCTTTCATGGATCAGATCTTCAAATTGCATGGCATGCCCACTTCTATTATGTCCGACCGCGACCCGATCTTCACCAACAATTTTTGGCAGGAACTCTTCAGAATACAAGGCACTCAACTAAAACTGAGTATTCCTATCATCCACAAACAGATGGTCAAACCGAAGCCGTCAACAAATGTCTAGAAACCTACCTTAGGTGTTTCACTTCAGAAAAACAACGCCTTTGGGTACAGTGGCTACCTCTGGCTGAATGGTGGTATAACACCAACTATCATGCCACCACCAAAGTGACTCCCTATGAAGAAGTATATGGTAAACTCCCGCCTTCACCTACTTCGTATCTTAAGGGATGCTCAAAAGTCCAAGCAGTGGATCAACTCCTACAACACCACGCAACCATTTCGCCCATCTTTGATAGAATATTCATCAAGCTTAGAACCGCATGAAGCAACAGGTAGACCAGCATCACTCAAAGCGCCAATTTCAAGAAGGGGATTAGGTCTTTTTACGGCTCCAACCATATAAGCAAACATCACTCAAAGACAAGGGGTGTCAGAAACTCTCTCCCAAATTCTACAGACCATATCAAGTACTTCAACACATTGGAGAAGTGGCCTACAAGTTGTCTTTTCCACCTACTGCAAAAATCCATCCAGTTTTTCATGTCTCATGCCTCAAGAAAGTGATTGGGAACAGTTGCAGAATTCAGACTAGTCTACCGAAATTGGACGAAGAAAGGTCCATCTGGCTTCAACCAGAACAGGTCCTCGACACACGATTCAAGCAACTGCGTGGCCGCATGATTAAGGAAGTCCTAGTCAAATGGAAAGACATCTCTCCAGAAGATGCAACTTGGGAGCCAACCACTATTCTGCAGCAGTTTCCGCAACTTCAGCCTTGAGGACAAGGCTAGTCTTGAGGGGGTGGGCATGTTAGGGTCCCACCCTAACCCCCTTATCTATGTAATGGGACCACATCATATTCAAGAGTCAATAAAGCCCATATTAATAATTGTAAGTGGTTAATCCGCAATTAATAACGGAACCACAGTTAGTTGCAAATGGGCCGTAGTATTACATAGATGGTATTAGTAATACCGCGGTATTGGCCCGTAGTATTGCATGTATGAGTCATATATAAAGGATAGAAACTCCCTGCGAGGAGTATCGTGTCTTATTTTGTAATCGAGCTCTGCTCTATTGGAGGTTGCCCCCTCGAAAAGGCAAGTGAACATTACTCTCTGAATAATAAAATCATTGCTATTATGTGTTCTGGGTATCTTTTCTTTGCATATTCTGTGTTTTGGGTATCTTTTCTTCGCATATTCTGTATTTGGGTATCATTTGCAGGTTAAGAGCATAACAGTATAGGCTCACAGGCCAATCGAACGCTGACACATGGTAGGTAGGGATTGGGCCACGTGGCCCTGTTTGATTAGCCAAAGAGGAAATTATCGCATCACAATTATTTCAAAGGGAAGGATCTTGGGCCATCAGTGATTGCGATAAGCGATTGCCACTTTATCACATCACACATATCCATGGGAGAAGGACCCATGCTCTAAGGCCTTAAGATGTGCGATGGGCCAATTGCGATGAGTGCATTATAGCCGTCGGATTGGAAAAGAGAAGCAATAGTCAAGATCTAATCGTTGATCGGCGATTGGGGAAGCTAAAGGGCCGTGGGCCATGGAACCACCAATATGCTGAAATACCGATATGCCAATATGCCAAGATGCAATAGCACCGATCAGAGTGATCGAAGATTGGAGATCAGATTAGAGCAAAGCCAAAAGGGAGCATTGGGCCTATAGACCATGCAACATTGTGACTTGCGATGGATTTGCGGACCCGATAATACTATAAACCATATTGTATGGATCTTGAGCTCCGTCAGATGTCATTTTTCAATGTATTCACACCTATGTCATTATTTAACGAAATAAAAAGGGGTGAGCCAATTGCAACTTACAATAGCGACCTATGGGAGGACGCGATAGGAAAATAAAGCACAGTTATGGTAAATTCAAGCCTAGAATTGTGTTTTATGTAGATTTTCACGTGTTTTTACAATGTTCTCTGTGTAAATAGAGAATGACTATTTCAGAAGAACTTAAAATGATAATAGCCCTTTTTTATAGACATTTTTGGGCACTTCAACCCCAATCACAAATGTCCATAAACTGAGGGCTCTTAAGTCCCTAAAAGTGTTGCTTCACTGCCTAAAGGAACAAGGTCAACTGATTACGTCATCTCCCAGAAGTTCTCCACTGAAAAATGCTCATAAATGGTCAAAACTAGACCATACTGAAAGCTCAATGCAAAGGCTGCGATGCATATCACCTTCCCAATGTACAGGGTGCGATGCATACTGTTTTTCTCCTCTGTAGGGTGCGATGGTCAGGAATGGACAAATGGAAGGGACAAAAATGCGAGGTGGAAGATCATGGAATCTTCTAGAAGCTTCCCCTCGAACACTTGCCACTCCATTTTCGACCAGGGATAAGTAAGAGATCATCATTGTCCAAGTGGAAACAGGAAATATCAGAGAGAAGACACTATTCAAGATCCCAAAAGATGACTCACCTCTCTGTAATCATCTATATATGGATCCCTCATCACAGAGATCCAGGGGCTGTAATTTTGTAACTTATAAAGAAGTTTTGTTAGTATTCTGGTGTACATTCACAGTGTTGGGTGATTTAGCTTTGCTTGAGGTGAAGAACGTCTTCTTAGCTAGAGGATGATGCTGGGTCAGAGCACATGGTTGTAATCTTATTGCTACTTTTCATCTGAATAAAGCTATTCTTGTTTCCTTCCATATTCTTGTGTACTTTTATATATGCTTGTATATGGTTAATGCACATCTAATCCTGCATTATTTATGAATTTATATCATTGTTTCTTTCATAGTAGTATGTTGTTGTGATTCCACAGGTCCTTTTGAAGCTGAGCAGACAAAGAAGAAGTGGCAAAACTCTATCAAGAAGGAGAGGAAATCGAGCACAAGGCCAGGTTGGCCCTCTTGGTTCTCCTCTCATCTATTTTCATAAAATGAATCAATAGTAGACTTTGATTGTTTGTTTCTAAGATAGCCACCCATCTTAGTGGGAATAGCAGCATCTGTGTGGACACTATTCCCATATAACAAAATGGCGACTCCATGCTAGTTTCATTTACCCCATTCCTCTAACCGATTGGGTATCAAATATTTTTCCTATGATGAAAAAACAAGGAACGATTAGAGTGTGCATTGATTAGAGGGATGTAAATCAAGCTTGTCTGAAAGACAACAACCCTACACCCTTTATCGACTAGATAATTGATGAATGTGTCGGATGCGAAATATTTTCATTCATGGATGGATTTTCTGGGTATAATCAAATAAATATCCGCCCACAGGACCAATCAAAGACTACATTCATTTGTGTGTGGGGCACATTCGCATATCGCAAGCTACCCTTTGGTTTGAAAAACACAGGGGAAAATTTTTAGAGAGAAATGAACTATGCTTTCCATGACATCAAAAACATTGTTCAACCTTATCTCGATGATCTCCCAGCTCATTCGCGAAAGCGGACCGATCATCCGCGCCATTTGACAACAATATTTCTACGTTGTTGACACTAAAAGATAAGACTCAATCTGCACAAATGTGTGTTTTGTGTCAGTTCTGGTCGTTTACTTGGCTTCGTTGTCTCAAAGGATGGGATTCGTCTCGACCCTTGCAAGGTTTAGACAATCATCGATTTGCCTCCATCTTCTAGCCTACTTCAGATTCAAAAACTCCAAGGGAATGCAAATTTCCTCAAGAGGTTCATTCCAAATTACGCCGAACTAGCTAAAGGTTATAATCGTCTTTTGAAAAAGGATGTACCCTTCATTTGGGACCAGGTCATGCACACTTCCTTTGATGCTTTAAATAAATCTCTAATACAAGCATCATTAATGTATGCACCTGATTATCAAAAAGATTTTAACCTATATCTGGCTGCAGCAGATACGACCATAGCAATGGTTTTAGTTCAAGATGACAATGGAATTGAGCATCCTATATATTATTTAAGCCAAAACTTAAATGATACGGAAACGAAATACTCCTACATTGAAAAGCTAGCCCTTAGAGCTGTTCAAGCAATACAGAGATTTCGACACTACGTCCTCTTTAGGAAAACTACCATTTTGTCAGATTGAAACCCCATGAATTATATATTATCGCAACAGTTGCTAGGGGGAAAGTATTTGAAATGGATAACAATTATACAAGAGTTTGATTTGGATTTCAAAAAATCCAAATCAAAGAAAGCCCTGGTATTCGCGGAGTCACTGTGTGATCTCCCATCGTTGTCCAACGATGCAACATCTGAAGAAGCAATCGTGGATGAAAATTTGTTTCTGATATCTTCAAGCGATTTGTGGTACAGAGATATAATCGTTTATCTCCAAACACAAACATACAGGTCTAATACCTCATGCTCCGAACAATGATGTATTCGATACCAAGCAAAATACTACGTGATCGTTGGTGATACTCTTTACTGTCATGGTATCGATACAATTCTGTGGAGGTGCCTCACCCTTGAGGAGGCCACAAAAGTCCTGAATGACTACCATTCAGGCGTGTGTGGGGGGCATCAATCTGGTTATGCTGCGGCACAAATTTTTTTACGAGCAGGATACTTTTGGCCAACAATGTTCAAAGATTGCATAACCGCAGTTAGAAGTTGTCATCCTTGCCAAATTTTCGATAGCAAAACCGGAAGACCACCCGTACTGCTAGAACCAGTAGTAGCTGTTGGGCCATTCGCCAAATGGGGCATAGATTTCATGACATGTAACCCCACCTTGACTGGGGGGCATGGGTACATAATAGTCGCAGTGGACTATTTTACCAAATGGGCTGAGGCGATGCCTACATTAAACAACAGTGGCAAAATGGCTGCCCTCTTCTTTTTCAATCACGTAGTCTCCAGATTCGATGTTCCATAGGCCATAGTCACAGATAATGGATTGCATTTTCACAATCACATGATGGTTGAGCTGGCTACCAAATTAGGATTGTCCCATGACAGCTCTACTCCGTACTATCCGCAAGCTAACAGACAAGTTGAAGCAATCAACAAAGTCCTAAAATGCATGCTGCAAAGGATGATCGGAGTCCACAAACGGGATTGGAACCTAATCCTGTACTTGGCCTTGTGGGCATATCGGAAATTGGTAAGAAATGCAACCGGATTCACACCTTTTCAATTAGTGTATGGTCTGGAAGCAATCTTACCGGTTCAATGTGAAATCTCATCCCTCAAACTCGTAGCCGACCTTATCCCCAGAACCTCAGAAGAAGAGGCTCGTTTCTTGGAATTAATCCATTTGGATGAAACCCGTCGTGATGTAGCTTCGGCTAATGAGGCTCATAAGAAATGAGTCAAAGCACAGTTCGACAAGAATGTCAAACCTCGTGTCTTCTCAGAGGGTGACCTAGTTTTACTTTATGACTAGGAATCTGATAAATTGGGAGCAGGGAAATTCAAATCGTTATGGATGGGTCCCTATATTGTTAAATGAGTGTTAGCAAAAGGAGCCTATGAGTTGATGGACTATGATGGGATTCCACTAGCGCAACCTTGCAACGGGTTGTACCTCAAGCGTTACTATGCTTGACTTCGCATAGTAATCCTAGTGCTTTTGTTACATTTTTGTTTTCGCCAAGAGCATTTAATTTGGTTAAGTAATCCACTTTTTTCATTCATTGCAGATGTTGAACCTACTGGAATCATTCGTCAGATATGTCGACGGGGCAAGTCGTAGTTCGCGGAATCTATCATCTGTGGCATGGGCCATTTTCAATCCCAACGACGAGTTAGTAAGTTTTAGAGGAGTATGTATTGGTCAGTCTACGAACAATATCGCTGAGTACAATGCATTAATAGAACTCCTTTCCGATGCCATCACACATGGTATATGCAGACTTGTCGTTTGGCTAGACTCACAGCTCGTCATTCTACAACTCACTGGCATCTATGTTGTATGAAATCCAGCTATCTATCGCATGTTCCTAAGGGTTAAAATTTTGGAAAGACAGTTTGATTTCATCCAATATCAACATATTTCCAGAAGTTTAAACACATTAACAGACTCATTGGAAAATTATGTGTTAGATAGACATTTGTGACATTTATAAAAAGAAGCATCACATCAATATATGCAATAGGATTATGTAACTGTACCGAAATAAAGCTCCGAAAATCAAAAATATATTACATAACTATTTATAGTCTGTACATAATGTTCTGTAACCAAGACAAAATTGGTCAAATAACCCAAATCTCAAAAATTCTAGGGGGCACCCTAGCCTAATGATGCTGGTGATAACAAGTCACCGCCTGTGCAATCATGTGTAAGAGCCTAGTCCATCGACTCGGCACTCCAGTGGTATGTCGCTGCAACCACAAAGGTAGCTCATCGGTCCTCACATCCGGGATACCAAGGGTAAGACCCTCAATCCGGTCCTGTAGTGTCAAAAGAGTCTTGGCCACATCAATTTCGCGAAGGATAGCCCTCCCAACCGCTTCTCCTGCTGGAACGGCCGCTGGGTCTCTACGGCGCACTGCTAGTCAAATTGGGCCAACATCTGCATGAGCACATGAGTTTTGATTAGTCTTGATCATAAGAATATAAGAACACTATAAACAAAAATGAACAGAGATATGGTCAGAAGAAAATTTCCCATGACACCCCGCTGCTCTCCAGCCGGAACACCAAATCCGGATCACCTCGAAAGTCCATACCAGCATATGGGAACCTAGCATAGACCATCTCTTGATGGTCAAACCACTCAAAGAAGGTCTCAGAAAAAGAAATCTGGGGCTGACCAGCATTCCGAGACATGAGATTGACCCATCTCTGCATCCGTGGTTCGGTCGGTGGAGGTAGACCAAGTGATATATACTGTGGCTACATCAGTGGGATTCGCTCCAAGGGGAAAGCAGTCAAAATAGAACCATAAACGAAGTTCTTGGATTCGCTCTTCACCTTGGCCAATTGTTCCTTCATCACAGAAAGTACTGCATCACACCAATTGAACACCTTTGGTTCAAGGCATTCCAAAGCATACTGCATATAAGATCTGTTGGCTATATGAAGAGCAAAACTACCAGCCAGTCTAAAAAAAGTAAACAGGATGGTCCGCAAGGGCTGGTCAGTGACATCTCAGATGTTGATCTTGTCGTCCGCACTCAGCTGAGATCCCCCTCTACAATGCCAGTGAATGTACTCCCTTACGGACTCACCCCCATGGGCGGAGCCTGATAAAGAGAGAGGGGCACAATGCCTCGATAAGCCGATCAGAAAATAGATGTCCACCACTGTTAAGGGGATCGATTTTCCCCTAATCTGGAATACCTGGCTGATAGGATCCCAGGCACTGAGGAAATACTGCAACAAACTAATTTGTTGCCTCATGCTCGAGATACGGAAAAACTTCAGCAAGCCACAGTTTCGTAATGCAGCTACTGTGCCCGGATCATGTAAAGCAACAGCGTCCTCTTCTTCATGCTCGCATTCTCATCATGTGACAACCATTTTCCTCCAATGAATCTCTGAAAAACAAACAAGGGACGAGTCAGGATCTTCATTTGGTGAAAACAGGAAAAAATTTCATGAGGAAACTGTGCAAAAATCTTCCTCCCTATGCCCATCGCACCCCAACAGGTGTTCTAGGAGTGATGCATACTAACTAGTCAGTGGAGACATCAGTATGCATCACACCTTTCGACTAAGGAAGGGTGCGATGATCCTAGGGCGAGTTCTTCAAACCCTAGGGGCTCAGCAGGACTGGGAAATGAGCTCAAAATCCAAAATGAAAGGCATGTAATGAAAGAGCACAAGTTTAGCTCCTACTTGGTCTGAACGGCATCGAGAATTGTCCACAAAATCTCCCGAAATCTGCTGGTGAAAATCAGGGGGGAAAAGCACTTCCAAAGCTCCAACAAACCAAATTTAAATGAAATGGTAAAATGAGAGGTAAAAGTCACTTTTAATTTACTATGCACGTAATTCAAGTAAAATATTAGTGTTTTGACTCATTTATCCTACATATGTTTTCATTTCTAATCGGTTTGATGAAGTAGATGAACAGGTAGTACTATCTTTGAAAGAACAAAATGTTAAGGGTAAATCAAAAAATCAATGACCATCATGGCGAGCAATGTTGTCGCAAGAGCTCAAGCTCGTTAAAAAAAATAAACATAAGTCATGAGAAAGTGTTTCTCCCCGCATTTAAGCTCATTAAAAAATGAACAGGTAAATAACCATTATGAATTCCTTATCGCCAGCTTTTGAGCCTTGGTCGTGTTCTCGCCATCACCTCCACTCTGTTTTTTTAGCCGATCATTCACCCCCATATGATTGTTTACCCCTTCGAGGAACATCTACGAAGAGTGATTTTGCTAGCCATCCTTGTAACACTTCCGTGATTGGAAAATTCCAAATCTTACCTGGAATCAGCTGCTACCCGAAACTATCACTCGTTCCTCGAAAACGAGTCTTCTTTAAGCTCTTTTCACCTGACTCATAAAATATGAAAATATTGTCGAGCGATTGGCCTCTCAGGCTCGTTAAAAGGCATCATAAGTGCTATCCCTCCTCTAGATTTTAATCTTTTTGGACCTAAGTGATTATTACACAAAAAGATCGATCACTTGTCTTGTTCGGCTCGTTAAAACTATTGAAAATTCATCCCTTTTGTATTATTTTACGCTTTTTCAGACTTAAGTGATTATACAACAAAAAAGAATCCTCAGAGTCTTCTTTTTGTTTCTTTCAGACTCTCTAAAATTGAAAGAGACCGAGTTATCTTTATCGTTAAACTTGTTAAAACTAAATAGCGACAAACTCATCCAACAGGACGAGAATGAGTTTACTTTTGCTAGGCTCACTAAAATATAGCGACAGGTTCGCCTGAAGGGCGGATTATAGAACAAGCATATGTTATCCTCCTCAAGCTTGACAAAAATAAAGAGGTACTAGTCAGCAATTACTGGGGAAAATTGGGAAGAAAGAAAGAAGAAACTTTATTGGTAGCAAGTCGCTCTTGAACATGACACTTTCCTTCCACATCCATGCCGGGATGGGTTGTTCCGTTCAATGGTCTTCACCATTGGTCCATCACACCATCCATCTTTGGGGTTAACACTACCAATCCATCATCAGTGTCGCCGATATGTTCAAGAGAAGTCATTCAGACAATTCACCTGTGTCTCACCCACTGCAATACATTCATGCTTTATTCCTTCATGACCGCCACCCTGAACCTTGTATCGTCATTTTGTTTTCACCTCCAAAATAATTTGCTTAGTTCCATGTCTTTGATGTGGGATTCATTAAAGCCCTCCCACGATGGGTCATTTCTTGTTGACATCAGCTCATTATCCAAGAAGTTGACTTAGGAACAACCCTTTCAGTACTTTGAATCTTGCATGCCTCAACGGCAAGTTTCTCACTTTTCGCGAAAGGTTTACATCAATGGCCTTCGACTGAGAGATTTTATGTGGTGTTTGACGCCAAGTCCCTTTTCACACCACGTGAATTGTACTGTAGTACCTTGAGGGTCATTGTCATTATTGGTGATTCCTCTCGCGCCTGTTAACAACTTACATCATTGGCTAGTAATCAGGCGATGTCTTTCCATGTTCGACTCCAGAACACTTTTCACATGGATCGACTTGTACTCCGAGTGAAGATTGAACAAGTTTTGAAGGCCTTGGATCTAGTTTCATCCATCCGGGCTGCGATATATTCAGGAATATAAAAACATCCAGTGTACATCATTGCCGAACAGATGATCATCCAAATCAAAGGATGATGTGTCCATATCATCAGTCTGTCACACAGATGATCGTCTATCCTAGGTACATGAACATGAGTTTATAAAGCTGAGTATGGGAATGTCGCCTCAGCTAGATCATGAAAAAATGTTGTCAAATAATGTATTGTATTGTATCTTATTACAGGTCGCCTCCCAACTTAGAAAACTTCAGATCCTCATAGTAAAGAATTTCACCCGTCATCAGAAAATATTAACGACCTCATGCTTTAGGGGACAACTGTTATAGACATTTTTGGGCACTTCAACCCCAATCACAAATTTCCATAAACTGAGGGCTCTTAAGTCCCTAAAAGTGTTGCTTCACTGCCTAAAGGAACAAGGTCAATTGATTACATCATCTCCCAGAAGTTCTCCACTGAAAATTGCTCATAAATGGTCAAAACTGGACCATACTGAAAGCTCAATGCAGAGGGTGCGATGCATATAACCTTCCCAATGTATAGGATGTGATGCATACTATTTTTCTCCAATGTAGGGTGCGATGGTTGGGAATGGACAAATGGCAAGGACAAAAATGCAAGGTGGAAGATCATGCAATGTTCCAGAAGCTTCCTCTCTGACACTTGCCACTCCATTGTCGACCAGGGATGAGTAAGAGATCATCATTCTCCAAGTGGAAACAGGAACTATCAGAGAGAAGACACTAATCAAGATCCAAAAAGATGACTCACCTCTCTGTAATCATCTATATATGGATCCCTCATCACAGAGATCTACGAGCTGGAATTTTGTAATTTATAGAGAAGTGTTGTTTGTATTCTAGTGTACATTCACAGTGTTGGGTGATTTAGCTTTGTTTGAGGTGAAGAAGGGCTTCTTATCTAGAGGATGATGCTGGGTCAGAGCACATGGTTGTAATCTTCTTGCTGCTTTTCATCTGAATAAAGCTATTCTTGTTTCCTTCCATATTCTTGTGTACTTGTTTATATATGCTTGTATATGGTTAATGCACATATGATCCTACATTATTTATGAACTTAGATCCATGTTTCTTGCATAGTAGTATGTTGTTGTGATTCTACAAGTCCTTTTGAAGCTGAGCAGACAAAGAGCAGGTGGAAAAACTCTATCAAGAAGGAGAGGAAATCGAGCGCAAGACTCAGGTTGGCCCTCTTGGTTCTCCTCTCATCTATTTTCAAAAAAGGAATCAATAGTAGACTTTGATTGTTTGTTTCTAAGATAGCCACCCATCTTAGTGGGAATAGCAGCATCCATGTGGACACTATTCCCGTATAACACCCTCCCGACAAAACAAATGGCCACCACACGTTGGGACATTATCAATGATGAAAATGCAGACAAGGAGGCGAACGGACGGACATAGAGGAATAACCAGAGAGGCACGGCCAGAGGAAGGCGTTTTGGGGAACCAAAGAGGCTTTGATAAACATCCACATGAGTTAGAAGCGTTATTCTTGGTAGACTCGAGGAGTTTGAGCCATCTCGAAGGATAAATCCCATTTTTGTAGAGACAGTGAGGGGGAGCTCAAAAAATGATAATGATCCAAAAGAACCCAAGGAACAAAGAGCCCGAGAGAAAAAGAGCCAAGGGATAGGGACCTAAGAGTCAAAGAGCCTTAATTCCATGAGGGACAGAGAGCCACAATTTGTTGGGTCCCTATAATACTAGTGATTACCCCATTACTGTTGTAGTTATACCCCTTATTAACATTGTTGTGCCCCTATTGCCCCCATATTGTTATTATTGTGCCCCATAGAATCCCTCTATTGTTATTTTTGTGGCTTTATATTATTATTGTTAGGCCGGCTGGTTTATATTGTGACTCCTTAGACTCCTATATATAGAAAGGAGGTTTTGTCATTTGAATCATCCAAGAATTGTTCATTTATGTAATGTAAAGGAGGTTTCCCCCTGGAAGAGGCTGCATTCTAAAGCGTTGATCTATCTTTTCTATCTTTTCTTGAGATGGTTTCATAACACAATCCCATAGATAAGCAAGAGGTGGAGAAAAAGAGGCCAAGAGACCCATAGAGAGCCCGAGAGCCAGAGAGTCAGGCCAGTCTGAATTCGAGCATGTTTTTAGCATCAAGAATTGAGTAAAATGATTCTGAGGCAGTCAAAGAAGCCAGAATTTCAAAGGAGCTTAGAGCATTGACTGAAAGAATTAGTTTAGAGAAGCCTAGATCTGTTTGCAGCTAAAGGACAGCCAGAGGTAAGATGGTATTCTGAGCCCATTGGTTTATTTGTAAACCATATGGAGTTGAGTCACAAACTTATAAAAGAATTCAAACATAATCCCAAGTAGCATAATCGACTTGATTAGAGCTCAAGGAGACATAGCCCAAGATATTAGGGTGACTCCATATTAATTTGTTGCCTTATGTGTATTGTTTTATTGCTACCTTATTCACTGTTATATGCATTTATGTATGTGTTCAAGCACATTTAAATATTAGCATACATAGCATATTTTAAAGCGCATAATAGCCAACAATGAAAACAATCATATGCTTATACTTTAAAGCATTTCTTAATTCACATTGGTTAATCAAATAGACTTGGGACAATACAAGCTTTGGAAGTGGTAGAGCTTCTTGTAAGCTAGACAAGAAGCCTAACTACCCCATTTTCAGATCACTGAGATATGGGGTGGATGGGGATTAAAATACCTTCCTGTTGGAGAGGTAAATCCCCTCTACAGATAGAGGCGATCCTAACTAGCCCAGAATGGGGCTAGCAATAATCAAACAATGCTATCATGCAAGTCCCTAATTGCAAAAAAAGGTAGGTGGCGAAGACCTACTTGGATTCCAACGCTTTTGCTCGTAGAAGAGACGTTGCCCACTCTCCTTTTCTTTGGCGGGTCACAATCCTCCACTATCTCCATGAATGGACACCTACACACAAAGAGAACAACACAAACACAAGCGCGAAATCTAATAAATGCAATTATACATTAGTCAGGAAGGATATAACTCAACATCAATCATTACAACAATGAGAGTGGAACCCTAATGATAGTCATCTATTATTAATAATCAACAAAGGAGAATACAACCAGCATCCTGACGTCAAGTCCTCCTTTGGCTGGGTGCTTAGCTACACAAGTCTTGCAAAGCTTGAAGGGATGAGGGACAAGCCTCTCTCTCTTTGGTGACAAGATCTCCTTACTTAGGTTAAGCCTTATGGACACAAAGAAGGCTCTTGCAACTCTAATCTCTTGATATCTTCCTTTCATCACCAGTACTATTACCACTACCACTAGCTTGCTCAAGGCATGGAGACAAGCTTTTATAGATGAAAGAGGAAGGGATAAGATCAATCACAACAATAATGGATTTGGCTTCATCACTTGGAAACTTCAATGGAAGGGTGGAAAACTACTTCCCATTCAAGGAGATTCGAAGCCAAACCATCCTCACTTAACATAGATCCAGTTGGTGAATGAGTTGGAGAGAACTTTCAGAGGTTGATTAGTTAAAAACTTTGCCCAAATAGGTTGGCGCGATTGCGACTCTGGGACAGAGCGCTAATAGCGCGCCCCTTTTAGAGGATTTTCCCCATTGGCGCGGGAAGAACACAGTGGCCCAACGCTAATGTAAAAAGGGCTTTTTTTAAGGGCAAGCCATAGGAGATGTCTTCAGGGCATGTGAAGCTCATGTTCAGAGGGGAATGATGCAAGTGGTTTCAAGTCTTGTCACTTTTCACAAGTCCCGGAGTGAATCCTCCAAGGTGTAGGAGAGGGGTAACAGGGATGGTGACAAACGGTGACAAATTACTGTGTAACAGATGACCCCTAAAGCATGAGGACCGAGAGAGAGAGGGGTGAAATGCTTTACAAGAACATGTGTGACTGAAAACACGGTCGCCGAAGAACCTGCGAAAAGAAGTACAACTGATATCTCAAGTACATGATATATGTGGTATGGGCGCAGCCATCCGTAACAGAGTATATATAAAAACCAGATCCCAGGCATGGACGCAGCCATCCAAGGAGGATCAATGAATGGACTTAGGTATGGTCGCAGCCATCCAATAAATGAGTCATGTAGTGATTACAATAATCCACAAAATGCAATCCGGATTTCAATATGCATAAT
This sequence comes from Pinus taeda, assembly GCA_000404065.3. Classification (NCBI taxonomy): domain Eukaryota; kingdom Viridiplantae; phylum Streptophyta; class Pinopsida; order Pinales; family Pinaceae; genus Pinus; species Pinus taeda. The sequence goes on along the minus strand of APFE031060087.1, from coordinate 142,931 downwards.
CCGAGGTCTTGCGCTCCAACTCGACCCGAACACAGTACAAGTTCAAGCATGTGAATACATGAGTCGGAGTCGAACATGCATGAACATCATCTTATTACCAATCAATGATGAAAACTATTAACAGACGTGAGAGGTACCACCAATAATGACGATGGTCCTCAAGGTACTATAGGGACAATCCACAGCGTGTGAATCAATGAGCCGGTGTCGAACGCCCGTAGAATCATTCGATCGGAGGCCAATGATGAAAACCTCGCGTCGAACACAAAGAACCTGCCATTGAGGCATGCAGGCTCCAAAGTACCTAAAGGGAGTCTCTAGGTCATCTTCCTAGATAATGAGCTGAAGTCGACAGGAAGTGATCTTGATCGAAGGTGGGCCATAATGTTTCCCACATCATCGACATGAGACAGAGAGGGATAACATGTTTTGTGTGAGATATCGGAGGGATATTGAGTATTCTGTAGAGGTCAACTTCTCTTGAACATATCGGCGGCACAATAGCGGATTTGGCAGCATTTGATGTCAAATGATCAGGGGTCATGACGACAAGGCGATGAGTAGATGAATGGTCAAATAGGATAACCCAAACCCATGGAGGCAAGTTGAAACGAGATGAGATGTCCCCACCCAGACACGAATGCAGATAAGTGCCATGTTCAAGAGCGACATACTACTAATGATGATGATTACGGTTCCTTTATTCCCCCACCATTTCTGGTAAGTACCCCGGTTATTTTTGGATGGCAAGCTTGACGGGGATAGCATATGCTTGAACGGTGTCATTACGACGAAACCCGATGTCACTAAAGTTTTAACGAGTCTGACAAAGGAAAAAATCGGCGCCTTTTCATGTTTAGAGAGTTTGAAAAGACAGCAAAAAGAAAACTCCATGGGTGTCCTTCTTCGTAAAGTTGTGTCTCTCGAGCTCGAAAAGGTATAAAACTATGCTTGAAAGAACCGCCCGATCATTACGACCGAGGAGTACTTTTCATAAGTAGTGATTCTGATCTGAAAAAGTTAAAAAATGATCGATATTACGTCATTTCGTTACCATTAACGAACCTGAAACGACAAAGGCCCAACAATCTTTTCATTTTTTATACGGTCGGAAAAGAGTTTAAAGACGACTGCCTCTTTTTTACTTTTAACGAGTCAAGAGGAACAACTCGGCAATCTTTTCACGTTTAGTGAGTCAGAAAAGAGCTGAAAGATGACTCCATAGTGACGTTTTCGTGTATTTACCGAGTCCAAAAAAGTATAAATACAACTCGTTTCACTAGCGAAGTTGCGTAAAAGACCTGTCACTGCACAAGAAGAAAGCGTAAAATCCATTATCGACCAAAAATATATTAAAATATTCAAAAATAACCTTTTTAAACCTAAAAATAAGTCAAAAAGTCTATAAATATGGTGAAAATGTAAAAAATGAAATTACTTTTACTTTTTACCTCTTGAATAGTGGGAGTGGTCTGTTTGGGGAGCAAACTTCAGGGGGTGATTACAACCAATCCGTGCAACCATTCGAGATTTCGTCGGCTCCAGGTAAGAGGCGTTTCCCTTAGCTCCATTTCCATACCTTTTTTTATGCATTTGGTCCATGATTGAGCCTCTGCAAGGAGGAATTCAAATTTAGGGCTTCGCCTCATTAGCGCGGGTATCCGGCATGGACCCGCGCTAATGGGGTAATTTGCCCAAAGGGGTCGCGCTATTAGCGTGTCTGTTTTAAAATGCGCTAACCATGCAAACCAATTTTTTCATAGAATTTCTATTGCATTTTGAATTTCTTCCGGTTTATAAATTTACCAAGGTCTTAATAATGGTTTATTTATCCTTGTGGGTGTAGGAAACAAGCAAAAATGGTGGTGGAATGGAAAGAACGGGAACATGATGCCGTGGACGCCTTGGCCATCGAGGATGAGGGATGTATGAATGCTTTGAGGGACTGTGGCCCCAAAAAGTTCTTCCCCACATCATATATGCGATCTCAGCCTGAGTTATTACAGTTCATAATTGATGCTTGGGATGTGGATGACCAAGTATTTCGTCTGCGGGGCCAAACCTTAGAGCTGGAGGTGTCCGATGTATATTTCATTACTGGGCTGTCACGAAGAGGGGCAATTCCTATTTTGACTGGAAGTAGACCTTCTGGAGAGAAGGTAGGTGAAGTAAAGGCCTGAGTGTGTCTAGAGGCACAATTTGGGAGAAATAGTGCCAAGGTGACTATCAATACCATCCAGGACTTGACTCTCAAGCCGATATTATTCACCATCACGCGCGTAGTTGGGGTATAAGTGCCCCATGAGGTGAGAAATAATCATCTGTTACTAGTGACAGATGCCTCAGCCCCACCATCTTTGATTGGGCTACAGCGGTGACTACCAATATCAAAAGGCAGCTCACAAATTGTATGCGTGCAGGAGTGAAACAGTTCGCGTATGGATCAATTGTGGTGTCATTCTTCTTGGAGCGATTACCACTTTTCCAGATCCAGGGAGCTGTAGTGGTTGATCCATTGCCACGAGAGCCTAGGATGGCTCATTGGGCAGCATTGATGCCCAGAGGAGGAGGGGGCCAGGAGATGTCTTGGCGGCCCGAATTCTTCATATGGCTTCGTCGTCAGCTGATCGTGGTAGAGGATTGGCCATACACGGGAACCAATTTCATGGGGGACCCAGACCTCCCACTGCCAGAGGGAGAGGAATGGGAGGAGGAGTTAGGTATGATCTCCTTGTTTTTGATGTTTTATGTATTTTTATTTTTTTTCTTTTTAATACATGCCTGTTCTGATGACGGTTGTATGTATATGCAGATGTTGGCCCAAAGCGACCAGCCGGCTTGTTTCCTATAGCGCAGAGGGGCCAACCCGTAGCTGACCCTCAGGCAGGGGGTACTGTGGGGAAAGAGCTGATACAGAATCTCGAGGGACTCACCCAAGGGATTTCAGGTTATGCTAGAATGGCATACGTGCCTTTTGCATACCAGAGGCACACAGTGGGGGTGCCGACTTGCGTTCATTGTCTGTTGAGACGATTGGTGCACGCAGTGACGTGCTATCATGAGCACCACCGCGATTAGACTCCTAGGCTTTACTTTCTGCATATTTTTGGGAGACATGTGTCTCAGATGTATGGAGAACACAGACTCTATTTAGACATGTACACTTATTTTTGAGCACCTCAGTGCGACACACGATATATATATTTATAATATATATATATATATTTATATATATTATAATTTATATATATATATATTATTATTATATATCTATATATTATATGTTGTTATGGTTTATTGTATTTTATGCTTTCTTGTATTATGTTGATTCACATTTATGGCAATGTCTGTCCAATACATAGTTACTAATGCATCGGTTACCGTATTAAGTCATCTTGGAATATTTTATAACTAATGAAATCAAAATCCCTTTCTAATAACTTAACATGTAAATACACCTTTAAATCGATGATCTCTGACGGTATAACGTCCTTTGAGCTGGTGGACTACAAGTTGAGAATCCAAGTTTACAACCAATGTGTGGATGCCGAGGTTAATTGCCTCAGCTAATAATTCAATCACAGCACTATATTCAGCCACATTGTTCGTCGTACAACCTAGACACACCCCTTGAATATCTACTAACTCACCATGAGGATCGTAGATCACCCATGCCGCATATGACAAGTTGCGAGTACTGTGGGAAGCACCATCAGCGAAACCAACGTAAGGTGATCCAGACATCTATTTAAGAAGCAAAAGACACAATAAGCGGTAATCATGCTGATATACCTACAAAACTTCACACACAACACACTGCTGAAAGCATACGTATGTACAAAAATAAAGTGCTCACATGATACTTGGTTCAATTCAAGCCCATTTCGGGGCTTGCCTTATCGTGCTGTTACGTAACTGGCCTGGATAATGTAGGCATCATCTCGGCCTATTTTATAGAATGATCAATAGTACTAATGATCTGCCCATGCCCCCCGGCCGAGCGAGGGTTACAAGCTAGAGGATCAATGCCCCCTTGTGCAGAGCGACCGAGGGTCGCAATAGAGTGCAATGAGGGATTAGAGTGAGTAGAAACCAAACCGAGCAAAGCAAGTTTCGGAGGTGGGAGTGAGAAGACACCCATGAGGGTAGGGTCTTTGAAAAGCCTGACTCCCACACTCTCGTAAGGAACGGAGGTATGTTCAACAAAAGGTACATTTCCTTCAGAAGAGGAAGCGAAGAAGGAGAGCTGATCTACCGTGACAATTTTCCCTTGGTGAGGGAAACGAATGACACGGAAGAGGGATGAAGCCACGGCACGCATGGCATACATCCAACTCTGGCCTAGAAGGAGGTTGTAGGTGAGATTCGCGTCAACGACCTCGACTTCTACTTCAACGGTTTTTCCTTCTAAAGTGATTGGCAATCGTTGAAGAATACCATAGGGACGCGATTCTCTCCCATCGAAAGCCTCCAAAGTTGTCGGAGACTGGCTCAGAGTCGGAGACCCGATCACTTTCCAACAAGCAATCGACATAATGCAAGTCGATGCACCCTCATCAATAACTGTACGATGAATCATTTTGGAATTGATGACGACTTGGATGAGAAAAGTGATCTGATGAGGCAGCCTTGGGACATGGCTCTCGAAATCAAAGGTAATCAGATCCGAATCTGCCGGGTCGATGCCACCGATGGCCGATAGCAGGGACTTCCTCTGAGGGGGGTAGCTCTGGAGAACTTCTAAGGTGGACATAGCCGATGGAGCATGTGCTAAGTCCTCAACTATGTTATAGTGCTAGGCAGCATGAGCTTTTGGGTTGTAAGATGATCTCCTAAGTACTCCTTTAGGAGGGGGTTGGATGGTCGTCTCAGTACTTGGTCTCTCAATATGGAGCAGACCAAAGCTAGACGAAGGAGAACTTGAGGGAACCTCGGGCTCCTTCCCGGCGGACGATGGATACTCCTTTGCTCGAGTCGTTACATGAATGGGAATAGATCCAACCATGAAGACTTGGGAACCAAATGGAGAAGAAGATGGATCAGCCACCATTTGAGTTTGTTGAGAGGGAAAAGGTTCTTTAAGAACCGCAGGAACCTCAGGAGTGCCTTTCAACAAACGACTAACTTCGGATCGCCTTGGGCAGTCCTTAGTGTAGTGATCCTCCTCACAAATGAGACAAGGATATTTGGGTTTGCGCTTAGCTCCTTCCTCAGCTGGAGGTTTGGAGGATTCCTGTTTAGGTTGTTTAGACTTATTTTTCCCTTTCCCCTTTTTCTTTCCTTTCGAGGCCATACCCGCTGTGGTGGACTGGACAACGTTGACCTCGAAGGTATTTCCGGATTTGAACCACCCTGAGAAGTGTTTTTGTTAGAAGAACCTGAATTTTGCTTCCCAGGGTTTGAAGATGATTTTTTGGAGGCCAGATTCACAGAGCCTATAACTCCATCAACAAATGGCTTCGGCGGAGCCTTGGATGTACCGGGTCTCAGGGCCTCAGGCAAATACTCGTACAAAGTACCTGACTGAGAGTAAACTAAGTCAAGGTACTGAGCATGTGCGATTGCTTGCTCTTCAGTCACGCAGGCTCCCATAGCAATGTCCCTTGCAATCTTAGGGACAAAGGAAGTCGTGAACCAATTGGTGAGGAGTTGATTAGGAATCCAAAACTTGATCAACTGGCAATGCCTTCTCCATTCATGTATATGATCAGAGATGTGCGTAGTTGTATCCTGCTTAAGAGACGTAAGGAGATGGGTCCATGTCTCGTACCAAATGGGTAGCTGAAAATGAGTAAGGAATACCATAGCCAATGAATTAAAATCCTCAAATGACGCGCGGGTCAATTCAATATACCATTTAGTGGCAGAACTAGTGAGAGTCATTTGGAAGAGGCGAAGTCGAATCGAATCATCAAGCCATGAATTAGACGAACACCATAGGTGATACGTCATTACATGAGCTTGAGGGTCCTCTCTGTCTTTCCCGTCAAATTTGGGACAGTCGCTGGGTATTTTAGTTGGAACAGGTGGCCATTGTGGATTATGCAAAATGGGATCATTTGTTAATTTCGACACATCGGGCAGTTCCAACGTCGCTAGAAATGGTAGCTGCAGGTTGAAGGACATCTATGGATATGAGGTAGGGCCAGAATTCCATCCAGTTGTTGGTTTCCCCCACTGACCTTGTCTGGACGGACCAGGTCCAAAAGGACCCTGTCCATAGGAATTTTGTCCATAAGGGTTATATCTGGAACCGGATGGTTGATACTGGTTCTGCCCCCCAGCTCCCCATTGGTTACCATGTTGCCCTACAGGTTGTTGATAATTTTGATAAGGGTTGACCTACGGTTGTTGGTAATTTTGATACGGGGTATATTGATTTTTCCCCTGGGGTTACTGGTATCCATACGGTTGTTGGGCTCCATATTGAGCCTGGGAACCAGGCAGCATCTGATAAGAAGCTTGGGATTGGTACCCACCTGAATAAGAAGGTTGGGATTGGTACCCACCTTGTGACTAGAGACCAGCTTGATTCTGGGGCTAGTAACTGGGTTGAGGCTGTGAAGCAGGAACCATCTGCATGCCTGGTTGAGCCGCCCTAGAGAGATATCCTTGCGAAGGTTGGGCCATCTAGCCAGAAGGTTGTCTTGGTTGGATCTGAGACGGACCCATTTGCCCAGAAGGTTGAGCTTGCTGAGTGGTGGGTTGTCCTTGCGCAACCGAAGGTTGTCCTTGTAGACCAAATGGCTGATTAGGTTGAGCAGTGGGCTGGCCTTGCTGTGCGTAAGGCTGGCCACCTTGCCCAGAAGGGTAGCCTTGTTGGTTTTTGTGTTGACCTTGCTGTGCGTAAGGTTGTCCCGGGTTCCCATAAGGTTGCCCCGAAGGGTATCCCTGCTGGGGCCCAGGTTGTCCTTGCTGAGCATAGGGTTGTCATGTGTTTCCAGAAGGTTTCCCAAGATATGTATAAGATGGACCACTAGAGGCTAAAGGTTGTCCCTGATAGGGTTTTCCTTGCGAGCCGCCAGGCTGACCTGGATAGGTCTGGCCATAATACTGCTGCCCATGATTAGGCTGCGAGTAGGATGGTTGACCCTGGTAGGGTGGTCCTTGGGATGGCTGCCCTTGACCTGGACAGAACTGGCCGCCACCATAACTGGTGGTACCCCAATCCACATTTAATGGAACTGAACCCTCAACATAGGGCTCAGTTGGCAAGGAGGTATACAAATAATGATTGACATGATCATAATAGGGGCCTTGTCTGCCTGGGTTCTGGACAGCATGCAAGTACTGGGAATATGCCCCCCTGCCGAAATAACATTAGGAAAAGGCGGGGCACCACTTGTAGGATGGACAACTCTAGCAGTATGTGCCGATGGACCACCATGTACCGGGCCTCGGGATGGGCCGGCAAAAGAAGTCACAGCAGAAGATGTTGTAACGACACTAGCAATTGGAGTTGATGACGCAACACAAACGGTTGGATTGGTTGGAACTGATGCAACATCAGTATGGTGAACTTGGGAAACAAAGGGTCCCGTAGTGGGGACAATGTTATGATCCCACATAGAAGAGGAATTCACAGAGCTCATAGCATCCCTTAGAGATCTATAGTGCGTCAGCACTGTGATACCAAGAGGGGTAACAGTGTAGGGCGTAGAGATAACTGGGGATGTAACTAGGATGGGAGTATCAATACTCGACATAACGGGCATTCCGCTCGATATAGGAGATGTATCCTCCATGTCAGAAGAAGCCATCGGAGATGAAACACCAACATGAGTAGTGGGAAAATCCTCTTCAGAAGGCTCCCAAATGGGGTTCCAAAACAAGTCGTAAAGCTCGTCCTTTGGAGCACGTGATTTCAACAGTTGGACACTCGGATCAATAGGGAGAGTGTCGCCACAAATCGGTGTCTCAGGGGCAGAAGGAGAAGGAGACCCTTAGTCACTTGGGACGGGAGACGGGATCGATGGATCCGCCAGGATGATCAAACAAAGACCCTAGACAAGCTAACGATAAGAGACCCTAATCAAAACTAAACGCAAACAAGATCTAACAAGGTGAATGTAATCGTGGTGGAATAAATTTTTAAGAAATTAGGACATAACTTGACCTTTTCATGTTTTAAGAGTCGAGAAAAGGACAAAAGGTGACTCTAGTCGCCTTCGAATGTTTAATGAGCCCAAAGTGACAAATGCTCAATAGAGCCTTTTCTTTTAAGGAGTCCAAAAAGGATCAAAAAGTGACTGCTCTAGAGAAACTAGGCAAGGGGTTTACCAGACAATCCGTAAAACTGCTTATACACCTTGGCAATCATATGAAAACCAAGGACTTTCCGTACTGTAGTCAATCTTCCCGAATGTTGTGTTCAGTGCGTTACGGCTTGTAAGGCGGCAGAAACAACTTCCTATGGATCAAGGATGATAACCCAGTGGAGTCTCCCCATATATACGCGATGGTACATGGGAGCACAAGTCCGTACTAGACCACAGTTGAATCACACAAGGAGGAATCACCAAACCTTAATGCGAGAACAAAAGTGACTAGGTTTAACAACACCGGAGCACGTCTCTAGCCTAGACCTCTAGAATGTGAGCATTATGTTCCAATGCGTTTTTAAGTTTATTCGGTTTATTTTATGGTTGATCTTCAGTTAAGTTTCGATCTCAGGTCCTACCATATGTGATCTTTCACAATTTCCTAGATGCAAGCTATATGCCAAAGAATACCATTTCCTTTGACGAATACTAACTTACGAGAGGGTTAAGAATTTTCAATCAAACAAAATGAGCACAATCAATCAACCACCCTAATGAAGCTAATGGAAAATAAATAAAACTTTTTCTTTCAAGAATACAAATCAAAGAAAAGTTTTATTCCATTAACTATTGAACGCAAAAGAGATTTGTTCGATTTCTTTTTCAAAGGCACAATGCACTAGAATGAATTTTGAAAGACAATAACACTGAGTAAAAGAGATAACTCACTCAATGAGAAAACAATGAAATCCCAAGACACCAAAACAGTTCTCCAAACCAAAAGAAAAATAAAGGCTTGTATGAGCTATGTGATCTAAGCTCAAACAAGGCTAAAATTAAATCCAAGCAAGAAAGAAGCAAGTCACTCAGAAATCAACGAAAAACACTTCAACAATTGCTGAACAAGTGCAAAAAGCAATCGCAAATTCGACTGGACAATCAAGAAACCCAAAACTCCTACAGAAGGCTCGACACGCACGGCCACTAGATGCCCTAGGTGTGAAATCGGTAGAAAGAAGCAAACACCTGAAGGATGGAGGTTAAGAACCAGTCAGACAAGGATCAAACACACTCCAGCAATTGAAAAAGATGTGGCAAGATACAAATCCAAGATCAAAAGGTAGGCAAACAAGTGAACTGAAAAGGTTAACAGGCCTGGTGCGACTGTCAGGCTGTAACTCACGCTATAAAGGGATTGGCGCAGGTTGTCAGTTAACAACAAGTGCCACTAGCGTGACTGTTAAAGAAAGAACCGCGCTAATAAATTTTGCCAAGTCAAAAAGAAAAATAAGCGGTCCAAAGCTCAGTTTACAGTATCTAGGTAAGCCAGGAAGCAAGAGGCAGCAAGAAATTCAATCCAAAAAGCTATCCAAGCAAGTAATAAGAGAAAACCAAAGAGGCAAGACAAACTCCAGATTGTTCAGTCCGTAAACCAAACCGAAGATTGACTGAAGCAGCTTTGATCTACTTCACTAATGCAAAGCAATAGTGTTCTGAAGTCTACCTAGTCGTGCTTCAGACTCTGTCTAAAGTTTACAAATTAAACAACAAGCTAAACTCCCCAATGGAGTCGCCAAATTATTGGAGAGGTAAATCCCCTCTACGGATAGAGGCGATCCCTACTAGCCTAGAATGGGTCTAGCAACAATCAAACAATGCTATCACACAAGTCCCTAATTGCAAATAAAAGGTAGGTGATGAAGACCTACTTGGATTCCAACGCTTTCGCTTGTAGAAGAGACGTCACCTGCGCTCCTTTGCCTTGGACAGTCACAATCCTCCACTATCTCCGTGAATGGACACCTGCACACAAAGATGAAAACACAAACACAAGCATGAAATCTAATAAATCAAATTATACATCAGTCAGGAAGGATATAACTCAACATCAATCATTACAACAATGAGAGTGGAACCATAATGATAGTCATCTATTATTAATAATCAACAAAGGAGAATACAACCAGCATCTTGACGTCAAGTCCTCCTTTGGCTGGGTGCTCAGCTACACAAGTCTTGCAAATCTTGAAGGGATTAGGGACAAGCCTCTCTCTCTTTGGTGACAAGATCTCCTTACTTAGGTTAAGCCTTATGGACACAACGAAGGCTCTTGCAACTCTAATCTCTTGATATCTTCCTTTCAGCACCAGTACTATTACCACTACCACTAGCTTGCTCAAGGCATGGAGACAAGCTTTTATAGATGAAAGAGGAAGAGATAAGATCAATCACAACAATCATGGATTTGGCTTCATCACTTGGAAACTTCCATGGAAGGGTGGCAAACTACTTCCCATTCAAGGAGATTCGAAGCCAAACCATCCTCACTTAACATAGATCCAGTTGGTGAATGAGTTGGAGAGAAATTTCAGAGGTTGATTAGTTAAAAACTTTGCCCAAATAGGTTGGTGCGATTGCGACTCTGGGACAAAGCGCTAATAGCACGCCCCTTTTAGATGATTTTCCCCATTGGCGCGGGAAGAACACAGTGGCCCAGTGCTAATGTAAAAAAGGATATTTTTAAGGGAAAGCTGCAAGAGATGTCTTCAGGGCATGTGAAGCTCATGTTTAGAGGGGAATGATGCAAGTGGTTTCAAGTCTTGTCACTTTTCACAAGTCCCGGAATGAATCCTCCAAGGTGCAAGAGAGGGGTAACAAGGACGGTGACAAACGGTGACAAATTACTATGTAACACTTCCATCCATGTCTATGGCATTAACAATAAAGGCTTGTTGGAGGATTATTTCAATAAATGGTTTGTGGAAGGTAGTGGTGTACAAAAAAATATATTTTTCCCTTCTTTTAGAATAATGGATTTATTGAGTAGACAAGAAGAGGACTAAAATATCAATTGTTTGGAAAGTTGTACTATCTTCCTTTTTTATTGCTAAGGAGGGTATATATTGCAAGGTAGGTAATGGTTAAAAGGTAAAGATAGAAATTTACCCCTAGGTTGGATGTGGGGAGCATTATTTGTTACCTCAGGAATTTATCCTTCTATTAAATGCTAGGGGAATAAATACTTTAAATTAGGTGGTTGATGACACTTGTACTTCAATTTGAGCTCAGGGGTGGATGTATGTACATTATTTAAATCTATATGATAACTTTGAAAATATCTAAAATAATTACATTTCAACTTTAAATACATCTCATGTATGCATTTGAATCAATTTCATGTAAATACACACCCAAAATAGGGTATTTTGCATAATTGAAAACTAGAAATCTATGGTGCTGGAATTTTGGTGGAAGAAACTATTGAAGCTTATTTGTCTAATAAAATCATGCCATTTTCAATGGTGTCTTTTGCATAACAATATTACCACAAGGGACATTTAAAAAAAAGAATATGGTTGGTCCTAGATGGTATGTGTTGTGCAAGAATGATGAGGAATCGGTGGATCATCTTTTCCTCTCGTGCACATTTTCTTTAGGGCCATGGAACTCAATTAAAATTAATCTATAGTTTTCTCTAAGATGGAAGGGATAATACTTGAACAATGCATGGAAGAATTGGTGGGAGAGGTTTTCCTCGAAGGAACTTAGAAGGCTTCCTCCTCTCATAAACCAAGGTATTTAGATATCTCTAAATAAGGATATCTTTCAAGGTAAGCCATCCGCTCTTGACATTTTAGCTGACTAGGTCTTAGCAAATTTATCCCTTCTTCTTGAATCATTATCAATACAAGATATTGATCAGTTCATCCTCTAGGCCTACTTCGATGGGGCCTCTTCACAATAAGATGAATATTGGGGGGGGGTCGACGTTGTTCTTTATATGCAGAAAAATCATTACTTTAACCTTCAAAATGGTTTGGGAAGAGGATCAAATAACCCCATTGAAATTATTAGCCTTAAGCTCCTTCTTTTATTTTCTATTGAGAAAAATGGTCGGCATATTTAGATCCTTGGTGATTCTATGATTTATCATTAATTGGTTCAACAATGTTCAAAGATGTCACATGCACATAGTGGCTCATGTCTTAGAAGATATTTTCATCTTAAACATTCTTTTGACATAATTTCATGTCATAATATCTACAAGGAAAGAAACTTAGTGGCTGACACCCTTTCTAAAGTAGGTGCTAAACAAACTATGGGTGCTTGGAAGATCACAAAACAAATAGGGGACACATCTTTTGAATACTACCATGGGTTGTTTATAGAGGGTTTGTAGCAGGATCATGCATGAACTAAAACTATGATTTTATCTATTTTTGTTTCTGTCAATATATAGATATTATGATGGACTTTGTATATTGGCATATTTATGTAATTTCTGAACAATTATCCAACAAACTAGACAGGCCTATAAATCAGGTCTAATTTTTGGCTTTCCAACTTTGTGAGGGAATCATGCAGATATTTTATGCATGCACGAGTGAGGTAGACCAGTTGTTGATATTTTTTACTTTTTTTGGTAGGGCGGGGGAACTATATGGTTTTCTAAATGCACAGTGGTGCATCTCCATGATGCAATTTCAAATTTAAGTAATGGAAATTACATTTTTTTCCTTGGAACTTTTTTTTGAAATAAGAGTATTTATCACATTTTTTAGGAATTCCTTAAAAACGAAATAGAACAAACAAAAAAAATGATGATTGAAAATAAGGAAGAAATACAAAAATCCATGAAGGATTAAATATAAAAATCTATGAATTCCATAATTTCCATTCTCTAATAGAGATGTTATAGACATATTTGGGCACTGCAACCCCAATCAAATATGTCCATAATCCAAGGGATTGTAAGTCCCTAAAAGTGTTGTTTCATACCCTAAAGGAGCAAGGTTAGCTGATTACATCATCTCCCAGAAGTTCTCCTTGAAAAACTACTCAGAACTGGTCAAAATTGGACCATACAGACTGCTCAATGCTAAAGGTGTGATGCATCTCACCTGCCACATGCAAAAAAGTGCGATGCATACTGGAAAGCCCTTCTGTGGGGTGCAATGAGCGAGAGCAGACAAATGGTAGGAGCAGTTGGCTAGGTGGAAACCTAGAGAATCTTCTAGAAACTGCCCATTTGACACTTGCCTCTCTGAATTCACCCAGGGATGAGTAAGAGATCATGAATCTCCAATTTGAACCAAGAACTATCAGAGAAGACACTAATAAAAATCCCTGATGCTGACTCGCCCACCTACAAACATCTATATATGGATCCCTCATCCTAGAGATCCAAAGGCTAGAATCTTGTATTTTGTAAGGAAGGGCTATTGGTTTCTTTGTGGAACATCATAGTATTGGGTGATCTAGCTTTTCATGAGGTGAAGAAGGGCTTTCATGCTGGGAGGATGGCATTGGGTCAGATCAATGGGTTGTAATCCTCTCTTCTAATATTTCTATCAATAAAGCTATTTGAGTTTTCCTCCATATTCTTGTATGTCTGAATTGATATATGCATTTGTGTGGTCAATATATATCTGATCCTATATTGTTTATGATTGTAGATCTCTATGCTTTGATGGTATTATATTTCTTTGACTGTACAGGTGTTCTTTGAAGCACAACAAGTGAGGAAGGAGTGGCAAAGATCTGTTAAATGGGAGAGGAAACAAGCAAGGAGCCAAGCGAAAGACTAAGGTTGGTACTTTCTGCTCCTCTTTCATCTACTTCTCATAAAGGAAAATGCAAGTAACTTTAGTTTGTTTTTTTCTAAGAGAGCTACCCATCTTAGTGGGACTAGAAGCTCGAATGGACACTAGTTTTCCCGATAACAAAATGGTGACTCTGCTGGGGAGCGAATAGCTTGTTTATATTTGTTTGCTTTATAAACTACAGACGGAGCCTGAAGTCAAGCCATCTATCCTTCGAACTACATTTTCTATGCAAGTGCAAAGTATATCAATGCTGCTTCAGTCCATCTTTAAGTTTTGTTTATAAACTGAACAACTGATCTGCAAACATCCTAATTGCCCTGGCGGTGGCTCAAGTAACCGCATTAGATCATCCCCTATGTTTTTCATTTATTGACTATCATTAGCTCAGCTTAAATCCCTGAACTAAGCTGCAAACTGTGACCAAAACCAAGTTAAAGTCTCATCCCTAGACCATTTCACTGTCTCCTTTTGACATTCTGGATGCATCCCACCTCCCGTGTGTAGTAGGTGAGATGCATCCCTATTTCCCTGTGTTACAGGTGCGATGATCAGATAATAGTGTTTCTGCCTCTAGATTTTGGTTTTTTCTTCACTCTCTTCAACTTTATGCAGGAGTTTTTCTGTCTGTGATCAGTATACCAATTTTGGAACTCCCTTCCTTTGCATTATTCAGCCTCCATTGTAAAAGAATGGTGAATTTGTTTATGTATTTTTCGCCAATTACAGTTCTCCTTTACAAAAACGTAGCTTAATCAAACTGTCGTATTTTGATTTGGAAGTGTCGCAAGTGTCATTTTCAGTCAAAGAAAAGAATCCTACTCTTTTTGATGGTTGATTACATTATTACTCTTGTATTTGATTTGAATTAATAGTATTTCAAGTGTCGAAAGTAGTTTTCAATTGAAAATCGCAAAGTGTTGTCCTTATCCTACTTTTGTCTTTTGAAAAGAAAATTGTTAGTACTGTTGCTTTGAAAAGATAATTCAGATTTGTACTTAGCAATCTTTTTGTCATTCACACATTAAGAAAGCAGAAAACAAATACATGCATGTGCATTTGCATTTAGACTTCTTGTTGATTTTGATTTAGGACAGTGCATCTAGTGTGTGCTCTCTACTCTATGTTGAAAGAATTTTGCTTCTCTTTCCTTAGTAGCTAGGAATTTCATTGCAAAAAGAAGAGTAAATGACTGTTTATCATCTAGATTGCATATTTAGGAATTGTATATCTACATCACGCGGTGAACCTTAAAGGAAAAATTCTTAAGAAAGATCAACTGTAAAATAAATTCAATGAACATAAAAATGCTTTGGAACCTAACGCACAACATTTAAAAGTCTAGGCTAGAGACGTATTCCAGCGTCATAAAATTTGGTAACTATCACTTTCATCATAGGTTGGATGATTCCTCTTCTTTGAGAAGACAAGTGCCAATACGGACTTATGCTCCCACGTACTGTCGAGTATATATTAGGAGACCATAATAGGCTATATCCTTTATCCTTAGGAAGTCGTGTCTACTGCCCTATCGACCGCAATGCACTGAACACAGCATTTGGGAAGATTGACTGCCATACTATAAAAGGTATTTTGCATTTTTTTGATTGGTTTGGTAATCCCTCTCTTTAGACTTCCAGAGTAGTCTCCTTCATTCCTTTTCAGACTCCTTAAAAGAAAAGGTCCATCTGAGCACTTGTCACTTCAGGCTCATTAAAAATCAAAGGTGACTAAAGTCATCTTTAGCTTTTTCTCGACTCTTAAAAATTGCAAAAACAAGTTATGTCAAAGCATCATAAAATTTATTCTAATTGAAATAACATCATTGTTCCCTCATTGGTCTTAGGTTTAGAAAATGGAGTCCAACAATCAAGGGTTTCCCCTTGATGGAAATCCTAGTCCCTTCTCCTCTTGGGGGGATGTTCGTGCACCTCATATGGCCACATTGTCCCTTCCAGGACTGACAATTGGCCTGCCGGTATGGCTTTTCTCGACCTTTGTCATTCAAAGCACTGTGATTCCTGAGCAATCAAATCAACAACCGAATCATACTGAAGCTACCCCCCAGCCTTCTACTTCGTTTATTTCTCCCTCTCCTTCTTCCTCTTCTCTTGGTAAAGTTGGTAAAACTAAAAACCAAGTAACTGAGAAGAAGAAGAAAGAGAAGGAGAAGAAGAAGAAGAAGTCGACGGTGAAAGGGGGCAACCTTGCATCGTCTAGCAAAAATCCACACACTGCACCATCCAAAACTAAATCTCCATGTGTCATTTGCAAAGGAGACTACTATCATTAAGATTGTCCTTGCATCCCATGGATCATAAGGGACTGGTCTCCCTGCTTGCACAATCCGGTGTTGTCAACCTCTGATGATCATGTTGAAATTACATCTTCAACTAGTGAAAACGAAGTCACTGGACAAAAAGGAAGATATAAAATTCCTTGTAAACTGTGTGAAAGCGATCATGCCATCTGTTAGCTCCTGCTGCAGCAGGTATTCATTTTTCATGATTGGCATTTCACAGGCCAAATATGTCATACTTTGCTTGCTGCAATGCTCCATATTTGCTCAAACAGTCTCCAAATGAAGAAGGATTATTCAATATTCATTCAATTGCCTTCAAATTTTGTAAAAGTTTTCCTGGTATCGCTACTTTTAGTTAAAGGGAGGTCCAAACAGTTTAATCTTGGTCTCCCTAGGTTTAAATTTCATGTTTTAGAATATAGAGATTGTAAGTTTGT
>APFE031060087.1:52776-121756 GCA_000404065.3 Pinus taeda | reverse complement strand
GAAGGTTACTTCAAGATTCATTCAATTGCCTTCAAATTTTGTAAAATTTTCCTGGTATCGCTATTTTAGTTAAAGGGAGGTCCAAACAGTTTAATCTTGGTCTCCCTAGGTTTAAATTTCATGTTTTAGAATATAGAGATTGTAAGTCTGTCCAAACAGTTTAATCTTGGCAGACTCTTAGATAGGTAGAGAAACAGAAGAGTCCAACAGTTTAATCTGGGCTTTGGAAGAAATAAGGGTAGTATGTAGATAGGAAGCATCAAAAGAAAAATGTATGATGGGTTTCAAGTCTAAGTGCACCCCCAAGCAAAAGAAGAAAAAAATGCTAGGAAGTAGGTTGGGTAGGTAGTTCTGAGGCTGTTGAATTGCTGACAAGTTCCAAGTTTGTAGGTATCATATCATGCAGAACATAATCAGCAAAGGTTTGTAAGCAAAAGGCTCAAATGAGGTATAACTAACTCCCCTTCTCTGCTTTCCCCAATCATTAACTAACATCCCCAAAAAAGAGGTCAAGATCTGCTTGACACCTCTTTAGTTCATTGTCTTCATCACTCTGGTTGAGTAAAGATCTGCTTTGCTCAAAGTTGTTCCATATCTTCTCCCGAAAGTATGGTCCTTCCCCCTGCAACAGCCTAAGTTCCCCCAAACTTAGCGCTTTATTACCACCTCCACATTAATCCCTAACATTATTATATAGCTCCCTATGTTTCCCGTCCCCGTATTAATATTAAGTAAATTCCCCTATGTAATATCCTCCCCTGGTTGAAAAATAACCATAGCAAGCCCCGGGAATTGCTTAGTTTATCAGAAACTAAGTAAGAACCCGACCTCCAAAACCACTTTCCATATACTATGGACTCCTTCCTAAGTATAAAACTCCCCTGAAGTAGTCGGACCCCTTCCGAAACTTCAAAGGCCCTTCGCACCCACTTACTTACCTTTTTCCCCCCTCAAAGCCGTTTTCGCATCGCAACCTCGCCATCTCACTTTCGCGCAAAACCTTGCCCACCTGTTCCCCACCGATGCGATATAGCGAAATCGACGATCGGCGATCGCAAGCGCCGAGTGTCCAATCTTTTTACCCCTCTGTCACCCCCAATGCGATATCGCGATATCGCATATCGGTAATCGCAAGCACCACACGCCCAACCTAATGATCCCCCTCTTTCCCCACCGACGCGATATCGCTATATCGCATCGGAGTCTCTTCACCACAGTCCACCAATACCCCACCACGTCTTGCTGTACCATGGCCCCATTGAGGACGTCATCCGCCGTACAGCCAATGCAGTGCTTACGTCAACAGCCAGAAAAGCCGAAAAAGCTTCCCACAAGAAGAAAAGTGGCACTTCGGAGCTCCAGATGAAGAAACAGAGGCCGTTTTCAATGCGCGAATAGCACACAGCGCTATTCGCGCATTGCTATGGGAAATAGGCCATTTCAAGGAATCTTCAAGGAATCTTCGGATTTCCGAGCCCACTGCGCACCAAAAAAGCCCGAAATTGCCCAAACGTGCCAAAGGATCCGGTTTAAAGAGAGCAGCAAATCATTCACAGAGTTCAAGGTGTATCAGATCAAATCAGCAAGCTTCAAGCGTGTCAAAGAGTATCAGTCGACGGCGGAAATCATCAATGTAGCGGCAAAGTGTATCAGAGAAGATCTTGAGCAGCGGCCCAAAGCAAGAGAAATTGAATATCTTTCAGCAGATTCATAAGAAGAGAGAAAAGTCACCTAGAGCTCTCAAATCATAATAATTGCACATTCAATTCGCACCAAGGCCGAACTGCAGCCCCAAAGCACATTCACTTTAGCAGCAATGCATCTGGTCCCCAAGGGCCACCTCGTCACCTGTTCCGATTCAGCTGCCCCCAGCGCAACCAAAAAGATTTACTTGCATTTATTTCCAGCAGCATTTAGATTCTTTGAAGAGTTCTAAGTAGACCCATCACGGTCATTTGTAATGATGTCTTCCTGATATTTTGTTTATAAATACCACCCGAAGCGATATTGTAAAGGGTTGGTTGGTTGGTAGTAGTAGTTGTTGGTCAGTTTCTTTCCAACAATTTTCTCTGAGTAAAGATTCGCACTGTAACTGTCATATTTTGCTTAATCAAAGATCGCTGAAAGCATGGATTGCGAAACAACTTATTGTTTTCTCTGGGCCGAGGAATGATTACGAAATTCCTGTCTCTGCATGATCCAATAAGTGTTCTTCCTCCTTGTTTATTTTATGTTTTTATCATCTTTCCACCATTCTAAGTTGCAGGAAAAAATAATAGCTTAATTTTTGTTTAAGTACACCTTAAGTTCAATTTCTGCACTTTTCGATGTTTTCTTCTAAAACGGTCATGAGCTAGAATTCTTAACTGCTCTAGTTTACCCTGTTTCATTCGTATATGGGTGCATGTCTTTGGAATTCTTAACTGCTCTGGGATACCACTCATCCATTTCTCCCCTCTGTCAGCATGATGAAATGATTCTCTTTTGCCTTTCATGCCTGATGTTCATTCCGTACTTTTAGTAGCCTGAATGTTGTATCCTGCGCGGCTATCCTGCTTCGTATCCCCTTGTGACCAAGAAAACGCTCACATGCCTCAATCTGTGACTCCATGCCCAATGGTTCAGAACTTATAACACCTTACTGTGCCTCTTTACTTGAGAATCCTACCTTCCTCCCAATCATAGTCAACATTCCCTTGAAGTCAGAAAGCTAGCCTAAAATCATCAACTAAGGTTCAATCTAGATCAACTGAGGTTGAATCTAAAGGAGAGAGCCCTCTCTAATTGCAGGTGGGCTAGAACCTGCAATCAGAAGATTGGTTTGTGGTTACGTCGACTGTATCCCTAATAGGAGCCTAGGGACAACCTGAGTGATAACACCATCCACCGTTGTCCCTTCCTAGACGAAGCTAAAAGAGTCTTGGATAACCGTCCTGCTTCACTGCTACATCTTCCTCCTGGATACAAGAAACTCTTGCCGAGTCCATTACTAGTTAAAAATACCACTGACACACCTTTGTGGTTGTTCAAAGCATCTATCATTGAAGATAAACCCTCTGAGTCCACATTGGACCAAAGTCAATAGGTCGAGACGACAGTCGACCCAGTCTTGTCTTCAGAAGGTCTGCCTTCAGATGTTACAGTCACCAAAGAGAATGAGAACGACACCATTCAAATTCTCTTCGTAAACACAAACTCCAATGAACATGGGGGCAGTCTACCCATTCCTTTACCATAGGAAGGAAGTTCGTCAAAGATTTATCCAACCATTTATTCAGTCCCACCTCCAAGCAACCTAGTCATTTCCTTCAACTGGAATCTACTAGGCAGACCCCATCCACCATCTAATGTACCATTCTAAATCATTGTAAAAGCTTACAAAATGGTCATGGTTGGTACTATCATAGATGAATGGGCTTCTATGAGCATCCTTTCCTCAACTGCTTGGAAAGCACTTGGTTCGCCATCACTTCTGCTTGAGATGCGAAATCTGATAGGCTTCGACAATGGAACCAGTCAACCGTTAGGGATCCTTCCAAGTTTGCCTATAACTTTGAGAAGGAAAACTGTCTACCTAAACGTAATGGTAGTCCAAGGACCTTTAGATTACAATCTACTCCTTGGGTGTGACTAAATTTATAGCATGGGAGCCATTGTCTCCTCACTCTTTCGAGTGATGTGTTTTCCACATGAAGGCAGAGTGGTCTAGCTCGTAGACCAACTTTCATTTCCTGGCTCACACATAGCTAATAGTCAAAGGCCGTCCCTAGCTAGTCCTTTTGCACAAGGAATGTCTCATCAATCTCCAGTCTATCCACCTGCTGAGCGCGAGTGATTCGGTGATTGTGACTGAAACCCAGGGGGCATGCACCTTGGTCTGCTTCGGCAGGGAAACTTCAGGTATAGGGTAGGTTTCCGTGGAGGATATATGACTAGTCTGAGACACCCGTCCATTTAGGAAAATGGGATTAGACTGGAATAAGATACCTCCATCAGAAGGTATGCCTTTCCTGACAGAGCAAGTGTTTTGTCTGCAAATTGAAGGGTAACCTGGAAACTCTACTTAGCTATACTTGGGGGCATGCAGACCTTTTGTACGCAAGTGAAAAGCGACCAGCGTAACTCTAACCCCATAGTTTTGCTAACTTTGACTGCTTAAGTTAGGTGATTGGTCTGATCGACCATTCACCTTTGTAGGGGCCAAATGGCACCGGCAAAGTAAAGGAAGCGTTTTCCTACCTAACCCCATTAGTTAATTAACCACTAGGATAGTAGTTAGTCATTCCTAGCTTGCATGCAAAAGGCTCCGGAGCAAAGTTTTGAATGGGGCAAGCTCTCTAAAAAATGAACCTATCAATGAGACATCCTCATTATATGACTGACACGAGCAGTTTTATGTGAAGTTCAAGCTCGTTAAAAAATAAACCTAGGGATGAGCATATGTTCCACCAGAGTTTAAGCTCATTAAAAAATAAAGCCACCTCTGGTAAATAACCATTGCGATCGCATTATCATCAGCTTTTGAGCCTTGGTCATGTTCTTACCATCACCTCCACTCTCTTTTAGTTGATCATATGCCTGCATTTGTTTTTTTACCCCTTTTGAGGAACAGCTGCGATGAGTGATTCTGTTAGCCACCTTCTTTACACTGTCGTGATTGAAAAATTCCAAACCTTACCTGGGACCAGCTGATATCCAAAAACATCATTCGTCCCTCAAAAAATGAGTCTCCTTTAAGATATTTTCATCTGACTCATAAAATATGAAAAGATTGTCGAGCAATTGGCCTCTCCAGCTCGTTAAAATGATCAGAAGTGCTATCCCTCCTCTAGATTTTAATCTGTTTGGACTTGAGGGATTATTACACAAAAATATCAAGCACTTGTCTTGTTTGGCTCGTTAAAACTATTGAAAAGTCATCCCTTTCATATTATTTTACACTTTTTCGGACTTAAGGGATTACATGACGAAAAAGGAATACTGGAGTTTTCTTTCCATCCCTTTTCAGACTCTCTCAAATTGAAAAAGGACCGAGTTATCTTTTTCGTTAAACTCGTTAAAACCAATAGCGACAAACTTGTCCATACAGACAAGAATGAGTTTCACTGTCGCTAGGCTCATTAAAACATAGCGACGGGTTTACCCGAAGGGAAAATTATAGAACAACCATATGTTATCCTCCTCAAGCTTGACAAAAATAAAGAGGTACTGGTCAAAAATGATCGGGGAAAAATTGGGAAGAAAACTTGAAGAAACTTTATTGGTAGCAAGTCACTCTTGAACATGACACTTTCACTCCATCCCATGATTGAGTCAAGTTGGGTTATTCCATTCACCAGTTATATACCATTGGTCCACCGTACCATCCATTTTTGGGGTTAATGCTACCAATCCATTTCATTGTTGCCGATATATTCAAGAGAAGTCACTCAGAGAATTTGCTAGAGCCTAAATCTACCTCAGGCTGATAAAGGTAGGATCCAGGGCCAACATCAAACCACGCTTAACCTAGTAGCTAGCCCTACCAGGTCGGGAGAGGGCTCTCTCCGGGTCAATCTTAGCAAAATATGATCACTAAAGGCTTGAGATGACTTATATAACTACTGATCTTAGGCTAGGTATATGTGCAAAGAGTTTGATTGAATAAATGATGTGTTTGTTGGCTCTAATGAAAAGGAAAATCTTGGGTGTAGGGAATGAGCCTCAATCTTGCAGAGATCTCAATGGGGCAAGGTAGGCAACTAATTTTGGCACCTCAAATTGAATGAGATGGAGGGATTAGACAGGTGAGAAGTTGAAGAGGGAAAGAGAAGCCATAGATCCTCTCCAAACAGTTGAAAACATTAAGAAACTAAAGCAAACCTCAAGTAGAGCACTGCAATTTCAATGGATTCTACTTTCACTCTTGTTTGATTTAGTTAGGAAGAAATAATATAGATAATGTCATACATAACACATAAGTAAATTCAAAAATACAGAAGAAAGCACTGTACCAAAACAAAATGCCACATGAATCCTAAAGAGTGCTGCAAACCTTGCTCTCAATTCCTTAGCTAAAATGCTGATATGAGTGTACAATGAAGCTCTTTTCTTTCTCAAAAGTCCAACCATGCTAATGAATGAAAAAACATAAGATATAGACAAACCATAGCTCATCCTAGCCTCTAGGGGTCAAGCTCACATGTTTAGGAGTTGTTCCAACTAATTCTAAACTAAGAACTAGAAATTAGGTAGCGGAACAACATGCCTCTATAAACAAGGGAACTGATTCATTTAGTTTTAAACAACTTTTTAACAGATGAATCTACCTCCATATGTGAAAATTTGACATATTTACATCATGATTCATTAATGTACATTACACTACATCACAAATTTGACATTAAGAAGCAGAAAAAGTCAAACTGGCAAAAGCTAGGAGAAAAACAGAGCATTCCTCGTCAAATTGGGCCAAATTTCCTCTATGTGTCGCGCCTGATTCTCTATGTATAGCGCCTGTTTGGAGCCACTTTTGAAGGTCTTCCTAGTGTTAAAATTCACTCCAAGTGTGATTTTTTGAAAGGAATACCTATCTACTTTCCAACCCAAGTGGCATTTTTTAATTTGGCCTCCATTTGCTCCTCCAAAATTCAATTCTCCCAACACTGCTTCTCGTGTGTCAAAATAGGGGCAGTAAGGTCATTTTTTGAGTGTTTATGACCTTTTTGAGGGCTCAAATCCTATCAAAATTTCTTAGCCATTGGTAGTCAAGCATATTTTTCCATTCCAAATCCAAAAATATTTAGTTTTTTTCATTTGGAGGCTCCCATCAAAAGCGAGCGCCAGGTGGCCCGACGCATAGGGCAGAAAACTCTGTTTTTGTGCCAAAAATTCAAAAAATGCAAAAAGTGCCTCAATTTTTTTGAAATTTGGGCTGAGTCTTCTCCATCAAGCATTGTGTTGGGCCAAGGAAGCCTTAGCCAATATCTGAAGTCTATCATGCTCTTTTCTCCTCCTTGATGCCCTTTTCAATTTTTCCTTTAAGTTCCTGATTCTCGCCTTGCAGACTTTGTTTCTTTCCATGTAATGATATGCCATATGCCTCAACAATGTATTCTCCTTGTTGGCCTTCTCCAACAATCTCTCTAAGTGGATATTAACTCTTTCAAGCCATGATTCCTGATCGGCATTGATCTCTTGCTCAAGCGATGTGAATTTCGCCTTCCTCCTTTGGGAAGTCTGGCGATTCTCCCGAATGTTTTGCAACTCCATAATCACTTGCTGATCCTCAAGCTGCTTATTTCTTTGCTCTAGGTACCTTATTATCCACTTAGCCCTTTCCAATCTGAGGGACAAAGCATTTATGTCTGCTTGCTGCTCTTGGATGACTTCTTTGAGATTTGTGCTTTGCGGGCCCATATCAGGATCATCACCCTCAATGAGAATGAAATCAATCTCCCGCTCACCTAATGGTCCTTCATCCTGTAATGGCCTCTTGCCTTTGTCTAAGCCTATTGTGCTTATGACGGAAGCGAGACCCCTTCCACCTCGGGTGAAGATAATACTCGCTTTGTTGTTGCTAACAACCGTCTAGTGCCCTTCTGATAAGTGATAAACACCAGCATACTAGCGGTCTGTGTCTCATGACCCTTATGCTAATAAGAAGGTCCACCTGTCTCATGCAAAGCCTATGAGGGTCCCTGAGGAGCTGTGAAAAGCTCATGACAAATGAAGTCCTCCCAAGTGATGCCCTGCAAACCGAGCTGATGGATGACCACAATTTTAATAAGAGAAAAATGGTAAATATTGTTGAACTACTGCTGAGGAGTCTTGTGCTACACTAGGGTGGTCATCTTTTCAATATTTCAACACATGAAGTAGGGGAGGTTCATCATCCTCACCCTGGTAAAATGCATTAGCAGCCTGATATGATAGGCATATAAATGGGAACACAAGACCTCACAGTGGAAATACTTCATTATCAATTTTGTTAAAGGAGCATATGAATCTTTGAGCTACCAAAAAGGAAAAAATCTCCTGAGTTGTCTCAAATAATTGAGCTTGATGTATGGTTCATAATGTTTCCTGTCAATTTGTTGCCTCTTGTTCCATTGCTCTCCAATGTTAGGAATACCGGTTGCTAGTGAAATAGATTCTGGTGTTAGAGTGAATGTGACACTAGCTAGAGTGGCTTGACCATCATGTAAATGAAGCACAAAAAACGGGCCAACTCATGATGAAACTGAATTCTAGCAACCATCTCACAAAATTCATAGCAGGACTGGTGTTGGAAAGAAGTGATGGCGAGAGGGCAGGCTTGTAACTCAGCAAGAGTTGTAGGTTCTTCTTGAATATGTTTGCCACCTCTATGAGACCTCCTGGGTGCATGTACCTCTGTAGGTGAGTCACTGTGTGTCTCCTCTTCATGATCATATGAGGGATTAGACTCAATCTCTGTTAGTGGATGAGCTGTCTTGATGAGGAATAGGAAATTTATGGTGTTTCTTGATCTTCTGCCACCAAGGGAAAAATATGTGAGGGACTGTGGAGGGAGGAAACAATGAGGATTTTTGGACTGTTAGGACAGGGTTTAGTTAGGGAAATAGAGGATTAGGAAGTGATTTGGGAGTTTTTGGTATAACACTAGGGTTTGGGAATTTATATTTTAGGATTTGGGAAATGGGAATTGGGATAGGGATAGATGATTTTTTAGGAATATGTGAGTTTAGGGAATAGGGGAATCAAGTGAAAAATGAGTGAAGGGGTGAAAGGGTGAGGAAATGGCAGAATGGACTTGGCAGCCAAAACAATCAATGCAAATCCTAGGCACTGTTTTCTTTGAGAGATGAAAAGAGGTAGGGTTTGATTTTTCTTTACACAATCACCATAAACCTTAAAGAAAACTCTTCCACTAGCAATGAAGAGATGGTGAATTACTTGCACAATGAGAGATTTAAGTGTTTTGGGCGATTTGAGGGAGTTGTTGAAGATTTTGGGCTTGGCAGCTCTATGCATCATGCCTCAAACCCAACGTGCCACGCCCTATGTATGTGTCGCGCCAGTTCAAATTTCCACTGAGAATCACGACCCTATGTGCGACGCCTACTGTGTGTGCCGTGCCACTTCCGCAGTGCGCCATGCCTCTAAATTCAAGAAATTTCTCCCAATTTCTCTTCTTTTGCTCAAACACGGCTTTGCTTTTACTTACAATTTGTTGCTTGAGAATGAGCTTTTGATTTGAGGGAAATAATTATATACAAGGAGCTTCTAATTTTTGGTTCATAAAAACCCACTTTTACAATGTTTGGAATATGACTTGACATTTTAACTCTGTTTTTGAGCTTTTTCACTTTATTTGAGCTTGTGATGAACTGAATGACTTGTGTTTTGTTTTCTTTGCAGCGAATTGGAGCTACTGAGGCTAGGGAAAGTGACCAGGGTTGCAGGTGAAGTGATTTACATATAAAGGAAATAAAATTACATGAATTTATACAATAAAACCTGAAATACTCTGTTTTTCCTCAAAACAATGTTTTGAGGAAAAATACATCTCTGAGCACTTCATTATGAACTTTATTGGTACTGGAACCTCCTCATGTGCCTGTTGGCTGTTATTGGACATTTTGAAACCCTTTTTGATGAAACCCTAATGAAACCCTAGACCTAATGACAATGAAATGCTAGAAAAGACTTTTGGAAACTTTAAGACAAAAAGGTGACTGTATATGATTTTTGATGAAGAAACACGGGCTAGCAGGTAAATGACATGAGGGAAACTGTAGGAGAAGCCACTACCGTCAAATGATCCATGCTCTTAATGGAATGCAGCTGACTAGGCGGGGACACCTAATATGCAATGCAACAAGAGGATTTTATCTCTGATGGAGGGACGAAGATACTGCCATTAACAGAATTCACCGACCCAACTTGTGTCTCATCCACTGCAATACCTTCATGCTTCATTCTTTCATGACCACCACCTTGAACCCTGTATCATCAGATCATTTTCACCTCCACAAAATCATTTGCTCTGTTCCGTGTCATAGATGTGGGATTCATTAAGGCCTTCCTATGACGAGTCACTTCTTGTCGACATCAGCTCATTATCCAAGAAGTTGACTTAGGAACAACTGTTTTAGTACTTTGAAGCTTGCATGCCTCAATGGCAAGTTTCTCACTTCCAGTGATAGGTTTACATCAATGGCCTTCGACCAAAAGATTTTGCGTGGAGTTCGACACCAACTCATGTATTCACACTACGTGAATTATACTGCAATACCTTGAGGGTCATTATCATTATCGGTGATTCCTCTCGCACCTGTTAACAACTTACATTATTGGCTGGTAATTAGGCGATGTCTTTCCATGTTCGATGCCAGAACATCTTTTCGCATGGATCGACTTGTACTTTGGGCAAAGATTGAACGAGTTTTGAAGACCTCGGATCTAGTTTCATTCATCTGGGCTACGATATATTTAGGAAAATAAAGACATCAAATGTACATCATTGCTGCACATATAATCATCCAAGCCAAAGGATGATGGCTCTACCAGAATCATTAGTCTGTCACACATACGGTTGTCTGTCCTATGTACATGAAAATGAATTTATAAAGCTGAGCATGGGAATGCTTGCCTCAGCTAGATCATGAAAATATTATGAAGATAATGTATTGTATTTTATCTTATTACAGGTCTCCTTCTAGTTTGAAAAACCTCGGATCCTCATGATAAAGCATTTCACCCGACATCAAAAGGATTTACGACCTCATGCTTTAGGGGGCAACTGTTATAGAAATATTTGGGCACGGCAACCCCAATCACATATGTTCATAAAACAAGGGATTCTAAGTCCCTAAAAGTGTTGTTTCTTACCCTAAAGGAGCAAGGTCAACTGATTACATCATCTCCCAGAAGTTCTCCCTGAAAACTACTCAGAACTAGTCAAAACTAGACCATACAGACTGCTTAGTGCTAAAGGTGTGATGCATCTCACCTGCCACATGTAAAAAAGTATGTTGCATACTAGAAAGCCCTTCTGTGGGGTGCGATGAGCGAGAGCAGACAAATGGCAGGAGTAGTTGGCTAGGTGGAAACCCAAACAATCTTCTAGAAACTGCCCATTTGACACTTGCCTCTCTGAATTCGCCCATGGATGAGTAAGAGATCATGAATCTCCAAGTGGAACCAAGAACTGTCAGAGAGAGGACACTAATAAGAATCCTAGAAGCTGACTCACCCACTTGCAAACATTTATATATGGATCCCTCATCCCAAAGATCCAAAGGTTGGAATCTTGTATTTTGTAAGGAAGGGTTGTTGCTTTCTCTGTGGAACATCATAGTGTTGGGTGATCTAGCTTTTCATGAGGTGAAGAAGGGATTTCATGCTGGGAGGATGGTACGAGGTCAGATCAATGGGTTGTAATCCTCTCTTCTAATCTTTCTATCAATAAAGCTATTTGAGTTTTCCTCCATATTCTTGTATGTTTGAATTGATATATGCATTTGTGTGGTCAATATATATCTGATCCTATATTGTTTATGATTGTAGATCTCTATGCTTTGATGGTATTATGCTACTTTGACTCTACAGGTGTTCTTTGAAGCGGGATAAGCGAGGAAGGAGTGACAAAGATCTGTCAAAGAGGAGAGGAAACAAGCAAGGAGCCAAGCGAAAGACTAAGGTTGGTACTCTCTACTCCTCTTTCATCTATATCTCATAAAGGAAAACACAAGTAACTTTAGTTTGTTTGTTTCTAGGATAACTACCTGTTTTAGTGGGACTAGCAGCTCTGAATGGACACTAGTTTTCCCGATAACAAGGGGATCACTAAAAAGCATATATAAATTCAGGGAAATCATGGAAATAAGGGGAACAATTATGGTGAGACTCAATAACATATGTGAGTATTTTATCAAATGTGGAGAGCAAAAATATTGAATCTCATAGTTGATGCCATTTAGTATCATTTTAGTGACATTTCTCTTAATTTTGGATCAACTCTCAAAGTTCTTCTGAGAGGTTTGTTATCTCTCACTCTTCAATTATAATTCTTTGTGGAAATAGTGGTGATCAACTTTGAAATTTAGCACTTAATCACACTCTACATGTTACTCAAACATAAGGTACTTCCAAGTGATAATATCTTTATTGAAATATACATAAAGGAAAAGAAAATGCTTAAATTGCTGATTATTGAGTACATATCATACCACATATGTCCAAATGTATATATTTTATACAGAGGAGAACATGCGTACAAAGATATGTCTTGAATGTGGGCACGATAGGTACCAACAATAAAAATAAAATAAAATAAGGGTAAGGCATGTGGTCTTGTCACAAGATATTGCGGAACAGGCCTATAATTCCAAGCATTCAAAGGATATTTAATTACAAACAATTATCTATGTTGCAAGTGTGACATGCCTCACATATAAGTGAGCCAAGAGTTATGCAAATCCTGATATATTCAATAGCCATGAATCGTAGAGAGGATACATGGCCTAATAAATTCAAGGATGAAATATGGAGCCTTTGATTGAGTAGAGGCATGGATGGATTTAATTTGTATTTCCTCCTCAACTCCAACTATTTTTTTTAGCTAACCATGGTGATCAATAACAATATCCTCCAATGGTATTTTGTGAATAATAAATGTCATATGCTAACTTTCATAGTCCTAGGTATAATACAAGTGCATAGAATGGATGTCCACCTCCAACCATTGATAAATGAATTCAATAAATTTTGGAATCTGATACATGTACAAAATATATCAAGAACCATCCCAATGGATAGGCATTTTAATTTATATGGAACATGTGTGTCCACCATGCATGATTATCTAGGAAAACTATTTTTCTTTGGTAATCATGTTGATTGATATCTTTATATTTTTAATACTATTTGGCATAATTAATTTGGTGTAAATAGATTTTTTGATACTAATGTACTCTGTATACAATAACATTGTAGGTATTGTAAAAAAGAAGGGTATCAAGGATGTAAATGTTGTGGACTTTCTATAAAGGCTAGGTGATTGAACCACCTACAAAATATGGCCCTACCATTGCTCAAGGGAATTGTTCCTACAACACCACGCTTACAGAAGAGTTGCATCTACTTTCAATGGTAAACTAGAAAGAAAACGAATACTTGAAATAATTAAACTGAAATATTGGACTAGAGAATATGACATGGAGAATAAGGAAATTGTAAAATTGTTTGATTCAAATGGAAAACCTATCTTTGATGATCTTGAATTCTGTGACACCTCTTTCATAATTCCAAATTTTGTAATGTAATTAATAACATATAATGTTGGGATTCCATCAATGATTCTATGATTTCTAACTCTGTTATATGATGTAATTTTTATTGTTATTAATACAGATTCTAGAGCTGAATAAAAGGGACAACTAAGAAATTATGTTGCCTTAGGGACGGGAAAACATGACTTAAGAGGGAAAATATACCTTGGGAGAATATTTCTCTTTGATGTAATGGTTAGTCTTCCTAAGAAGTTTAAAAGTTAGGAAGATGAAGGGTTAAGGTGCGATTATAAAAATAAGAGGGGGGAGCAATGAAGGGGTTTTACTTGGTTCTTAAACTTCTATTTTTTCTATCTTCTATTAATCTTTCATGCATCTCTCTTTCACTTAGAAAAAATTATTTTGAAAAAGGATTGGTGATAGAACCCAAAGATGTTTAGACCTTATGACTAGTTAAGAGTCGTGAGTGACATCTTATGTGATGGGAAATGAATGGGTTGCAACACTTTTTCTTTGGAATATATGGCTCTAGGGACTAGGAATGATCTTGTTCGTGTGCAACACATAAAGCACAAAATATGGGAGGTTCAGGGGACTGCAAAGATTAGATAAGGACTCCCTTTTTCTATGAAAACCTGCATGGTATTTTTATGAATGTGATCCTAGTCAAAGATGGAAAGGCTAATCAATGAGTTTTCCTCTGTGTGTGAAGGAGAATTGCCTTGACTTCTAGTGTTAAAATATGGTTTGAATCTACTTGTGTGAAATAATCCTAAGTTAAGTTCTCATCATGACATCAAGATATGGAAAGGATGTTTATATGTGAGAAAAATTGCAACACAGTTGAGCCTATGGTGGGGTGGAATGTGGCTCACCCTACCTCAATTTCTAGATTTTTTTTGGCTGCAATACATAAATATTTGTTTCTATGTTAATTTTTGTTTTCAACAAGTTTATATGTACATGCATTTACCCTTAAGAAACTTTATCATGGTTGTAGTTTTTATACTATCTGGTTGTAGTTTTTTATATGTATTAAATTTTGTAATATCACTTGTTGACGAGGATAGGATTCCTAAATTCTTCTTTAAACATGTCATGTTGACATTTCTGCTATACCTTTTCTTCTAGGAGGTTCCAAAATATAAAATTTGGACCATAATGATAGTAATTCCCATTGATTGGTTGGTTCAATTTTTAAACAGGGAATCCTAAATGCATCTTTAAACATATCATGTTGGAATTTCTGTTATAAATTTTCTTCTAGAAGGTTATAGAAGTTGAAACTTGGAACATAGTTAGGGGAAATCCTGCTAATCGTTTGGTCCGACTATCAAATCTTGGGTTGCAATATTTTAGGAGTTACAATCAAAGGAAGTCAAGCTTCTTGGATTCTCCTAAAATCTTGCATCAAACAATTCATGTTGGAATTATGCTATAAATTTTCTTATGGGAGGTTCCAAAAGATAAAACTTAGACCATAATCAAGGGAAATCCTACTAATAATCTAATCCAACTTTTAGATATTGGGTCATGTTATTTTAAGAGATATGATTAGAGGAATTAAAGCTTCCTAGAAGCTCCTAAAATCATCCATCAAACAAATCATGATGGGATTTGTACTATAACTTTTCCTCTAGGAGGTTCTAGAGGCTGAAACTTGGACTATAGTGAGGGGAACTCACATTTATCATCTAGTTCAATTTTCAGAACTTGGACTACTATACTTTAGGATATATTCCATAAGGAATTTTCTATATTAGTTACATGCAAAGTGCTTGAAGAAATTCCTAAATGGTTTCATGATTAATTTCATACAAACTATTTGATGAAATTCCTTGATGAAAATGTTGTTTTGTGGATGGGGATAGTATTGTTGTATGTTAGAATTGTTTTATATAGTACTATTGTGCTTATATATGCCTATTTTCATTCAAATCAATTGAAGAAATGTGTTAAAGTTGTCTTATTACAATTTTCATACAATTTGTTTGATAAAATACCTCTAAGTCAAAAATCAAATGTTACATGATTGAGTGATATATTCTAGTTAGTATGTTATAAGTGGAACCTCAAGGGTAGATGAAACTCATATGAGCCACATAGATATGAGACATGATTGACCAACCAAAATTGGAGACCTTGGAAGGATAGTGGCATAGATTGAGGGATGGTTGTTATGAGAGAAGGGGGATGCACTAGCTTTGGTTAAATGGAATGATGGGGGGATGTGAGATCATTGGTTGGAGGTTGTCAAACTTAGTACTTTGAACTTGTTTATGTTCAATATTGGTTATGTCTCATACTTGGCTCTTGGTAAGCCAATTTATTTGTGGAGTCATGGCCTAACCCAAGAATGACCCATTGTTGAACAAAACAAGAGAAATAGATCCTATAGCTAAGAGAAAATAAGTGGTTTGCTACCATTCAGTTGTTTTCTCTAGAAAAGTGTTCTAAGAAGTATTGACTATGACTCTTGAATTTTATGCACACTTTAAGCATTATTTGAGTTCTTTATTAAGTGGATGATATGAGTATATGCTTGTGAGATTGCACAAAAGAATGATCATATTCTAAGACAATTGTACTAATATAAAGTGTTTTGAGATAACTGATATGCACAAGAGTGCAAGAGGGATGGAGTTGAGAGCTATTATAAGGAAGAAATTTTGGTTGTGATCTTGCTAAGAATTTGAGAGAAATTATTTGTTTGTTTAATAAAATTGTTATATTTATTCATGTGATGAAATTCCTAATGAAGTTGGAAATTTGTGTTGTATATTTACATGAGAGGGTAGATTTGGACAAAGGATTGGTCAAGGAGGGCTTGACTATGTCAATATGAATTGGATGGATAATGAAGCCCCAATTGTGAAAATGGATTAGAAAGGGAGTTTCCTTTAACTAAAATTGTGCTTGGCTTATATATTTCTTTATGAAAATAATATGAATGTGTACTCATGGGGCTTTGGTTCGAAAATCAAGGGTACAATGTTAAGGAACTCCATGCAATAGGTCATTGGTTCCAATCCCCCCATGGTTGTTAACTTACAAAAAAAATAGGGGTGGCAGGAGAGGGAGGAATTTTCTACAATCCAGAAGGAATAATAGTGGATAAGTATGCTTGGGGTCTAGGTAAAAGGAAAAATAATCAAGTTGAGGTTTATTGTTTCTATATTGGACTCCTCCTAGCCCAGAAGAGGGAATTTAGAAAAATAATAATTTTGGGAGATTCTTGCCTTCTAATTATAAATTTAAGAACCACCTCCCTTGCTTAAGACAATCATATAGATGAGACTCTCCAACGTGCTCAAGGTATTCTGCTCACCTTTGATAGTTTGCAAATCTGGCATATTCTCAAAAACCTCAACTTGGAGGTTGACTCAATGGAAAACATAGCTTGCCCCTTAAGTGAAGGAAAATATAAAATTAATGGGGTCCTTGGTTTTTTTACCATTCCCTAACTATCCCCATGATAAGCCCTTTTCTTTATCCCTCCCCTAGCCTCACCCATCCAAGGCAATTAACATTTATTTTCCCTGATCCCAAGGTAATTGATTTTACCCCACCTATCCTATTGGCTAATACCATTGTGAGGCCAATCCACCATCCCTCCCCACTCACCTACATCATGAAGCACTGCCTCTCTCTCTTTATGTGAGTCATTCATTCTCTCCTCCATGTGATGCTCCCTAGGTTGGATCTGTAGTTAAGCATGGTATTATTCTTGTCTATTTCTTTGTTCAAGGATTGTTAGAGGAATTTGAAGAATCATTTTCACCATGCGAGCCCTCTCATCCTTCATGTTGCATTTATTCCTCTTGGATCAGTCTAGATAGTCAATCCACTCAAGCACTTGGATACAAGTAAATGAATCTCTCTCTACTCTCAAGTAAATAATGACATTGAATTAGTATCCTGGAGGCTTTGGTTCATATCTTGTCTACCACTCGAGGTATCTGCATGCAAACTACTATAAATTTAATTTGGGTCAGCTGAAATTTTATATTCTATTTTTCTTTTACAATTCTAGTAGGAATGGATTCCATCCTCTCATTAAGGAGAAACCAAGAAAGTCTTAGAGGTGTGAGTTTGCAACTTTTATTTTTTACTATGTTTCCCTACTTGGGTTCTCTAGCTCACTCCAAAGAGATCTATGGGTTTCAATAAAGGATAAGCCCCATTATGAGGTGTCAAATTTCCTCTCCTCTGACTTTTGTGATTGCTATGCATTGTAGTGGCACTCTAAGAGGATGGATATAGGAAGCCGGGGAAGCCAACATGCATGCTGAAACAAGGTGGTGAAAAGTGATGTTAAGAATCTGGAAATGGATCGAAAGAAAACTCTCTTTGTTCCCTCAGTTCTTGCAGTATGTGTTCAATGTTCCCAGAAGCATGTAGAGTTTAAAGCGGAGCTCTTTGACCTTCAATTTTATTTGCACTGTTAAAATGTGGTGGCCTGTGAAAACTCTAAAGTAATAGAGGTCAAAAGCAAGCAGATTTTCAGGCTTGAGGATTAGGTTGGGGCACTTGTTGGATCACGAAAAATATATGTTTTTCCTCCTCATTTACTTGATTAATCATATGGTTTTCATGAATTTATTCTCATCTTGAGCACATTCTCAAAGAAAGACCGTGAAAAGCAAATAAAAAGTAGTATCGAACAAATTACATGATTTTAGTATTAAAAGCCCAAGTTTTCACTTGTTTATGCATAGGTTGACTGGATTGGATGATTGTTGTCCCTTTTGGATGAGACAACAATGCCAAGAAAGGAAGATGTCATTGTTACAACTGTGTGGACCACGCTAAAGGTGGAGGAAAAATATGGAGTTGATGTGGAAATCTGATTGTTTAGTTGAGCAATGGATAAGCTCTGATTTTGCTAGCATTTCATAGAAGATATGTAACACTAGTAAATTGAAAAGAAAAGTAACTTGTTTAATCATTATAAAATTCCAGCAAGGCTGTGAATGTAGATTGAACCTTAAGGGTTGAAGTGATTTTGTAATTCATTGTTAATAGTTAATGAAATACTTGAGGTTTCACATTAAATCAGTGTATTGAGTTTCTATAGTAGTTTTTTCTAGAGGCTCTAGGCCCAGTCACTAGAAGACTTCCTGCTCATTTGTATTATGAGTTTTAAGCTTTACTGTCAAGATTTGTATTGTTCTTCCTTCTACAGGTTGAGTTAGAGTAAATCTTATAGTTCGGTTAATATCGATTTTATAATTTACAAAAAGTAAGTTTGTATATGATTGATGTTTTCTCTTAGTATATGCATTCTACAATTACTCGTAGTTTTGAATGTTCCTCGTGATTAGCATGATTTGAAAAATTTTCTTTAATACGTGTGGATTTGATTATTCAAGTTGATTTCCTTTTTTTACATTAGGATATTGGAATTTGAAAGTAGTTTGCGAATGATTTATCTTTTCGATTCTGAATTATAGAATAATTCTTGTTCTACATGTTTAAGAGTTAATGAGTTGTTAAGCAATTGTTTATTTCTTCAACAATTAGTTATGATTAATTACCTACATTCCAATCTCTGATTGTTATCACACAGATAGTGCTTACAACCTTGAAATAGAAAGATGAATCCCAGGTTCACATATTAATGTAGGATTAAGATTGATTTATAATGTCATGTTAGTGCACAAACATTTTGGTGTTGTTGTCGGGGAGGTTATCAATATAATAGTTAATTTCTATCTCTGAAGAGAATTCGGTATTGAAAACTAAAGCTAAGAACCTACATACATAATAATCAAAAAGCTTGTTCCTAGTGCCCACTCTCAGTAGATATGCAGAGGTTTTGTAGGTATGAATGAGTAGGATAACAAAGACACCAACAGATCATAAATCAATGCCAAAAACCACCAAAGCCCAGGGAGAGGCGACCCTTGGGAGACCAACCTTTATAGTCGAAATAATTCAGAGAGCTAAATCTCAGGCATCAATAGGAACCTTAATAGTATCTGGAAAGGGCTATACTTTGGTCCCTCAAGCAGCTGAGTCACCAGCTGCAGCTTACGCCGAGATCCATAGAAAAATTGAAGGATCTAAGAAAAGTTTCCAAAATACAAATAATCTATACTCTAGTCCTTCACAAGATGGAAAATCATGTAATTTGAAAAAAGGAGACGGAGAAACTAGTGGATCTACTAAAGAATAACCACAACCATCTAAATTGGGATCTCCTATGATCTTGGATGAAAAAGAAGTGATTAACATCCCAGATCTAAGTAGTGAAATAAAAGCACTTCGAATTTTGAATACTCCATTTGCCCAGATAACACCTCCTGAACAAGAAATCCCTGTGGATTATTGGCAAATATTCAACCAAATGGAAAATCAACCACCTCAAGGTTAGACTTCGACGTTGGAATACCCTATCGTCAACCCAGTAGCCAATGCTCCAATAAAAGCTATTCCTTTACAAAATATCTCGACCTTTCATGGGATGACCTCAGAGGATCCAAATGCTTTTTTATTTGAGTTTGATTTCTTATGTAGAGGATATGGCTATACCATTGATCCTCAGAAATTGATTTTTTTCCCCTCCACCTTAAAGGGGGAAACTTTGTGATTGTGTATGGGTTTGGGTGGAAGTATTATTAACTCTTAAGATGACATGAAAAACATTTTTCTCACAAAATACCAGGACTACTATAGGACTGGGGATCTAAAAGATGAAATATTCAAATTTTTTGTGAAGGATAATGAAACTTATAAGAATATGTCGAACGCTTTCAGTATAATTTGTAGAGATCCCCCCACTCCACATTACCAAAAGCGGTCTTAAAAGCCATTTAAAATAAAGGGAATGAGAGAAGAATGGGTAGAAACATTAAATTTGACGGAGAAAGGTGAAATTTATCAAGAAGACTAAGATGAAATTGTCTAATTGTCTATCAAGTGTTCGTAGGGAAGTGCACGCATCGGGCTAGGAAGTCGAGACTCCATGACTAGAGGATATAAACCTCTCATCGGAGACATGACGAGAACAAAGATTGGAAACCTCTTGGAAGGTTTCAAGATACATACCTTGGGCACGTTGACTACACAGTTAGATGTCTTACATGCCAAACAAAGACAAGTTGAGGCAAAAAAAATGCTAACCATATTCTATCCACACTGTTGAAAGAAGCACAATCAAAGAGAATGTCATTTAGACATGATTCAGACGTGCTCTATATGCACCAAGGACCATGCAATGAATCAATGTCCATCACTTCCCAGATTAAAAGTAGTGTTCAAGAAGTTGAAGAAGGAACATAGTTGACATACTTAATGGCTCAACATTGAAAATGGCAAGCACGACCCTTAGGGATGCCACAAGACCCTTCTTTGTTCTTTCCTATGCAATATAATCAACAGAAAAATCCTGGAACAAAATGGCAAGGTCAACCACCCTTCTTTGCCTAGCAATCCCAATATTATTCCATGTCACCCTGTCCAAGCCAACCCTTCCTAGGAGCTAGATGAAAAAATTCACAATGCTCTGCCCCCTTCTGATAAAATTCAGCTAGCAATCCTTACCCTTCATAGTGAACTGCTTCAACCTCACAAAACCTGAATTAGGCTCAAAATTGGAAACGCTCTATGGGATGAACAATCTACCCATGGGAACAAGTTCTCAACCTCAGCCCACATTTCCAGGTCTATTTCAAAATCCTCAGCCTTTAGTGTGCCCCCAATTGCTAGCTCAAGAAATTTTAAATCCTAATAATAGACCAGTTCAATATGTACATATCCCTAAGAATTCAAATAATGACACAAAAACAATAGAATGCAATAAGCTTCGGCTAAGGTCAAGGCATATTATTTCCATAGAAGAAAATAAAGAAACTGAAAACAAAAACAACCCGCAATAAATCCTTCAACTATGATTGCCACAGAAATAAAACAAGGAGAAGACACAGTTGAGGAGCAGAATTCTGATAAAATTATAATTTATTCTCCCCCATTCCCTAAAGACTAGCAATAGCTAAACTTGTTTTCTATCCTGATTTTGCTATCTTAGGTGTTGAGGAGGTAAATCCCCTCTGCGGACAGAGGCGATCCCTACTAGCCCAGACCGGGTCTAGCAACAATCATCAAATTCTATAATGCAAGTTTCTAATTGAAAATTAACAGACCAATGATGAAGGCCTACCTGGATTCCAACGCTATTGTTTGTAGAAGAGGTGGTGCTCCCGTTCCTTTGCTCCGACAGATCACAATCCTCACAATCTCCGTGAATGGACACCTGCACATACAAGAAATGACACAAACACAAGCATAAAATATAGCATATGCAACTATATATGAGTCAGAAAGGATATAACTCATCATCATCACAAATAACAACAAGAGTGGAACCATAACCAATAATCATTCATTAATAATTAATCAAAGAAGAATACAACCAAAGTTCTGACGCTAGATTCTCCTTTGGCTGGGTAGTCAGCAGCACATGTCTCACAAAGCTTGTTGGGAATAGGGACAAGCCTATCTCTCTTTGGTTATTGGACAATAATCTCCTTGCTTGGATTTGGCCTTATGCAAATCAAGAAGGCTCTTGCAACATGAAGCTCTTGGAAACATGACAATTGTGAATCTCTAGAACTCTAGAACTAGCTACTCCCAAAAAACTAGCTTGCAAAGGAAAATGGGCAAGCTTTTATAGATGGAGGAAGGGGAGTTGGGATCATCCACAATAATCATGGGATTGACCATATCATCAAGGAAGCTTCCATGAGAGGTGGCAAACCACTTCCTCCCTATGGAAGTCCGTAGCCAAACCACCCAACTCAAAATAGATGCAGTCTAGGAATTTGTTAGGACGAAACTTCCGTCGTTCGTTTGTTAAAAAACACCACTGATTATGGTTGGCGCGGGTGTGACTCTATGACAGAGCATCAACTGGCGTGCCCTCTTTGGAGGATTTACCCCATTAGTGTGAGGGCTGCACTATGGAACCGCACCAATGGAAAAAGGGCTATTTTTAGGGTTTTTTAGTAGGAGATGTCTTTAGGGCAAATGAAGCTCATGTTCAGAGGAATGTAATGCAATTGTTTGTATGTCATGTCACTTTGCATAGGTCCCAGAATGAGTCCTCCAAGATGTGGGAGAGGGGTAGCAGGGACGGTGACAAATTGCTGTGTAACAGATGCCCCCTAAAGCATGAGGCCCGAGAGAGAGAGAGGGGTGAAATGCTCTATGAGAACATGTCCAACCGAAAACACTGCCGCCGGAAAACCTGCGTGGAGAAGTACAACTAATATCTCAAATACATGATATATGTGGTATGGGTGCAGCCATCCATAGCATAGTACACAAGAATCTAGATCCAAGATATGGACGCAGCCATCCAGTGAGGATCGATAAATAGACTCAGGCATCGTCGCAACCATCCAGTGAATGAGTCATGTAATAATCATAATAATCCACAAAATCGTAGCCTGGATCCCAAAAGACAAAATCCAGGGTCTTGTGCTCCATCTCGATCAGAACAAAGTACAAGTTCAAGCATGTGAATATAGGAGCTGAAGTCGAACATGCAGGAACATCATCTGATTACCAGCCAATGATAAAAGTTGTTAACGGATGCAAGAGGTACCACCAATAATGACAATGGCCCTCAAGGTATTACAGGTACAATCTACGCCGTGCGAATCAGTGAGCTGACGTCAAGCACCTGTAGAATCATTCAGTCAGAGGCCAATGATGAAAACCTCACGTCGAATGAGAAGAACTTGCCATTGAGGCATGTAAGCTCCAAGGTACCAGAAGGGAGTCTCTATATCAACTTCCTGGATAATGAGCTGAAGTCGACAGGGAGTGACCTTGATTGAAGGTGGGCCATAGTGTTCCCCACATCATCGACGTGAGACAGAGGAGGATAATGTTTTTTTGAATCAGGATTATATGAGTTATCAGAGGGAGGTTGTTATTTCGTAGAGGTCAACTTCTCTTGAACATATCAGTGGCACGACGGTGGACTTGGCAGTATTTTACATCAATCGATCAGAGGTCATGGTGACAAGGCAAAGAGCAGATGAGAGGTCAAACAGGATCACCCAAACCCACAGAGGCAAGTGAAAAACAAGATGAGATGTCCCCACCCAGACATGAATGCAGACAAGTGCCATGTTCAAGAGTGACATACTGCCAACATGACAATGATTCTGGTTCTATTTTCCCCACCATTTATGGCGAGTACCCCGGTTATTTTTATTAACAAGCTTGACAGGGATAGCATATGCTTGTAAAGTGTCATTTCGACGGAATCCAATGTCATCAAGTTTTAACGATTCTAACAAAGGAAGAACTCGCCATCTTTTCATGTTTAGAGAGTTTGAAAAGACAACAGAAAAGTAAACTCCAGGGGTGTCCTTTTTTCGTAGAGTAGTGTCTCTTGAGCCTGAAAAATTATAAAACAATGCTCGAAAGAACCACCCGACCATTGCGATCAAGGAGTACTTTTCATGATTAGTGACTTCGACCTGAAAAAGTAAAATAGCGACCAAAATCACATCATTTTGTAACCATTAACGAGCCTGAAACGACAAGGGCCCGACGATCTTTTCATCTTTACACAGTCGGAAAAGAGTTTAAAGACGACCACCTCTTATTTACGTTTAACGAGTCAAGAGGGATAACTCGACATTCTTTTCATATTTAGAGAGTCAGAAAAGAGCAGAAAGATGACTCCAGAATGACTTTTTCATGTATTTACCAAGTCCGAAAAAGTATAAAATATAACTCGTTCCACTGTCTAAGTCGCAAAAAAAACCTGTCGCTGCAAAAAAAGCAAGTGTAAAACCCATTTTCGACAAAAAAATATATTAAAATATTCATAAAAAATAACTTTTAAAACCTATTTTGAGTTGAAAAAGCTATAAATATGTCAAAATGGTAAAAAAAAATTACTTTTTACTTTTTACCTCATTGAAGAGTAGCAGTGGTCCATTTGGTGTGCGATCTTCAGGCGGCAATTGTGACAGATCCGTGCGACCATTTAGAGCTCCGTCAGTTCCAGGTAAGAGGTACTTCCTAGCACTCCATTTTAATCCATTTTTTAATGTTTTTCTTTTTCTCATTCGATCTCTGTGGAAGGATTTGAAAAAATTAAGGCCACGGCCATTGGCGCGGGTATCGGGCACGAACCCGTGCCAATGGGCCTTTATACGCCAAAGACCCGCGCCAGTGGGCGCGATTAGTTTAAAAACAGCCACGCCATTGACTGAAATGAATTTTTCCTTTAAATTCTAGATTTCTAAATAATTTAAATGCATTTTTGAACCTACCAGAGATCTAATCCAGGGTTTTCTTGATCATGTGGATGCAGGCAACCGAGAAAAATGGTGGTTGAATGGAAAGAGAGGGAGCATGATAGAGTGGACGAATTGGCCATGGAAGACGAAGTTTGCATGGATGCCCTCAGGAATTGTGGGCTGAAAAAATTCTTCCTGATGCCTTACTTATGATCTCAACCTAAGCTCTTACAGTACTTTATCAGCCTTTGGGACGAAAATGAGCAAGTGTTACGATTGCGAGACCAAGTATTAGAACTGGATGTTTCTGACATCTACTTCATCACAAGGTTGTCACGCAGAGATCCGGTGCCCATATTGACAAGGAGCAGACCATCTGGCGAGAAAATGGGTGAGGTGATGGAACGAGTGTGCCTAGGGGCACAATTTAGATCCGGGAGTCCAAAGGTGGATATTGCCACCATCTGGGATCTAACACTCAAGGTGGTGCTATTTACCATCACACAGGCTACAGGAGCGTAGGCACCACACGAGGAGACCAAAAATTAGCTCTTATTGGCCACATAGTGTCTGAATCCCACTATTTTTTATTGGGCCACAATAGTGACTGCAAACATGAAAAGACAACTTATGAAATGAAAGCGAGGCAAACTGAAACAGTTTCGCTACGGTTCCATCCTGGTATCGTTCATTCTGGAATGATTACCAATCTTCCAAGGCCAAGGGGCCATTGTAGCTGATCCAGTGCCACGAGAGCCGAGAATGGCTCGCTGGGCAGCATTGATGCCCAGAGGAGGAGGGGGCCAACAGATGTCCTGGAGGCTAGAGTTCTCTAGGTGGCTATGTCGTCAGCTGATCGTGGTCGAAGATTGGCCGTATGTAGGGGCTAACTTCACAGGTGACCCATATCTCCCATTGCTAGAGGGAGATGAGTGGGATGAGGAGCTGGGTATGATCTCTTTTTGATTTTATGTTTTATGATTTTTTTTGTTAATACATGTTCGTTCTAACAACAGTTATATGTGTATGTAGATTTTGGCCCAGAGAGACCAGTCGACATGTCTCCCATTTCGCAGAGAAACCAACCTGTAGCTGACCCTCAGGAAGAGGGTGCTGAGGGAGGCGAACTGATCCAAAACCTCGAGGGAATTGCTCGGGGGATTCCGGATTATGCCCAGCTAGCGGATGTCCCACTAGCGTACCAAAGACATATAGTGGGAGTGCCTAGTCGCATCCACCGTCTTCTGAGACGCCTAGTGTGTGCGGTGACATACTATCATGAGCACCACAGGGATTAGGCATCTAGGGTTTATTTTCATGCATATCTTTAAGAGACATGTCATCTCTGGATGTATTAAGACAAACATGTATATTTTTTTGATCTATGTGATGCATGTTGTTGAAACATTTCGACCTATATATATATATATATATATATTATATATATATACATATGCTTATGGTGGATGGATCTTTTACATGTGATGATGTTTTTTATATGCTATGTAGTGTCTAACACAAATGTAATCTAATGTATCAATTGCATAACAAATGACCCAATGTGAAATGTATTTAATCACATATTTTGTTTTTGCACAAGCTTAAAAACACACACATGCAAACTATGCTTGAAAACCAGGGAAACGGGCATGCCTCCCAACATGATGTCTCAATTCGAGGTACATGCCCCCCAAGCTTTAGTCCATTGAAAATGGAGTGAAGGTTGACAATATTGTGATTGCACTTGAATGGAACGAACTCATGTTTCATTATTTTAACGAGGTTGACACACTTAAAAGAACTATCCTTGTGACACCTAGTTTCATTTGTTAAGGAGCTTGACACAGGAAAGGAACTATGCTCTGACCAGTCCCAGTTTCATTTTTTAAGGAGCTTCACATAGGAAAGCGAACTATGCTCCGCACGAACTTCATCATAAGGAAGTTGTTGCTTCCAATAGTGCCACTCCTGGTGGAAGGATAACATCTTGGAAGTCAGGACCCAATGCCCCCAGGACACTATGTATGACAATAGCATCACTGGATACAGGCACAGGATAAGTAGCCACGTAGTTGACTTGCAGCGGGGCAGATACAACCGGTGGATAAAAACTAGGAGGGGATGACAACTGCATAGGAGGCACCGGGGGACTAAAGAATGATAATTGATCTATAGTCATGATCCTTCCATCGTGTGGAAAGCAAACCACATGGAAAAGTGAAGAGGCAAGGGCCCCCATGGCATAAACATTGTCACGACCAAGGTGAAGACTGAAATCTAAGGCACCTTGGGTAACGAGTACGTCTATATAGATGGTTTTTCCTCCCAAAGTAATAGGAAACTTTAGAAGGATCCCTAATGGTTGACTGGTTCCTCCGTCAAACACCATCAGATTCTGTGTGACTGGCACAAGCTGTGGGGAGCCCAAAGCTTCCAAGTAGTGGAAGTCATAAGACTAAGAGATGCACCCTCATCCAAGACAGTGCCAGGTACTACCTTATCATAGGCATGTACTGTAATCTGGAAAGGCACATGGGATGGAAGGCGGAAATCGGTTAGGTGACTCCAGTTGAAGGAAACGACTAAACTACTTGGTGGGGGAATCATATTATTGCCCCCGTGCTCCGAAGAAGGACTCTCGGGATCAGCTGGGATAGGAGAGTCATTTTCGGACTCAGGAGAATCTGATGAGATGAGAAGAACATGAGCATGACACTCTTCCGGAACAGTGATCTACGGGTGGTGTACCCGAGTCAACACTCTTTCTGACCAATGGTTGGTCTGGAATA
Organism: Pinus taeda; assembly: GCA_000404065.3. Lineage (NCBI taxonomy): Eukaryota > Viridiplantae > Streptophyta > Pinopsida > Pinales > Pinaceae > Pinus > Pinus taeda. The sequence goes on along the minus strand of APFE031060087.1, from coordinate 94,447 downwards.
GGCTTAGCATGGCCAGGTTCGAAAGGAGGAGGATGGACTAGAGAAGAATCTAAATCAATCTCTTTGTCGACAGGGAGAGGATCTGAAGAGAGCCTCTGATAACCAACAGGGAGTTGGGGTGAAGAAGCTATAAGGCTTTCCAGAAGAGTGGAAGCTTTATCCATGAGCAGAAAAAGGTGAAGGAGATGGGTGCCTTCACATAGCCTACAGGGGAATCGAATCTTCCCTTCCTTCTTACCATTTCCAATTGATAGGGTAGCATCTCCATGAGCTTTAGAGGACGATGAGGGGTAGGCCGGATTGTGAGACCATACTTCTAAGATCCTCAGAATGCCAGGACAATCACGAAGAAGATGGTCATCCTTGCACAATTTACAAGGAAACTTGACCTTCTGTGGAGGAGTAGAAGGTGGCCTGACCTGAGATGTACTCGGGGCAAGAGCTGCACTTTTAACCTCTCACTTATGAGGCTTCTTCTTCTTCATCTTCTTCTTCTTCTTAGTCACCTGGTTACTTGAATCCAGAATTTTACCAAGCGAAGTAGAAGATGAAGACGTAGAAACAGGCGAAGAAGGGGAGAGGTCCACCTTGGAATCAACATGATGTTGTTCGGGTGGAGGAACTGATTGACCAATAGTTGAAACATTAGGGACCATAGAGGTTGAGAACAACCAAACAGGCAACCCAACAGTTAACCTAGGAAGGGACAACGTTGCCATGTAAGGAGCACCAACATTCCCAAAAGGAGGAAAATGACTAGGATTCCCATCAAAGGGGATTCCTGGGTTGGTGAACTCTGGAAAAGTTGCCATCAAAACTGAAAATCGCACATGGGGCTGAAAAAGAGTCAAGACACACAATCAAATGGCCAACAAATAGAATCTAACAGGGCATGTGATTGCCGGTAATTTAATTTTTAGACACAAGGACATAACTTGGCCTTTTCATCTTTAGAGAGTCGAGAAAAGGACCAAAAGATGACTCTAGTCACCTTCAAATGTTTAATGAGCCTAAAGTGACAAGTGCTCAGACGAGCCTTTTCTTTTAGGGAATCTAAAAAGGAGAAAAAGTGAGGAGGTAAATCCCCTCTACAGATAGAGGCAATCCCTACTAGCACAGACCAGGTCTAACAACAACCATCAAACACTATAGTGCAAGTTCCTAATTGAAAATTAACATACTAGTGATGAAGGCCTACCTAGATTCCAATTCTATTTTTTATAGAAGAGGTGGTGCTCCCATTCCTTTGCTCCAGCAGATCACAATCCTCACGATCTCCGTGAATGGACACCTGCAGATACAAGAAACGACACAAACACAAGCATAAAATCCAGCATATGCAACTATATGTTAGTCAGAAAGAATATAAATCATCATCATCACAAATAACAACAAGAGTGGAACCATAACCAATAATCATTCATTAATAATTAATCAAAGAAGAATACAACCAAAGTTCTGATGCTAGATTCTCCTTTGGCTGGGTAGTCAGCAGCACATGTCTCGCAAAGCTTGTTGGGAATAGGGACAAGCCTCTCTCTCTTTGGTTATTGGACAATAATCTCCTTGCTTGGATTTGGCCTTATGGGAATCAAGAAGGCTCTTGCAGCATGAAGCTCTTGGAAACTTGACAATTCTGAATCTCTGGAACTCTTGAACTAGCTATGTCCAAAAAACTAGCTTGCAAAGGAAAATGGGCAAGCTTTTATAGATGGAGGAAGGGGAGTTAGGATCGTCCACAATAATCATGGGATTGGCCATATCGTCAAGGAAGCTTCCATGAGAGGTGGAAAACCACTTCCTCTCTATGGAAATCCGTAGCCAAACCACCCAACTCAAGATAGATGCAGTTAAGGAATTTGTTAGGATGAAACTTCTGTCATTTGTTTGTTAAAAAACATCACTAATTATGGTTGGTGCGGGTTCGACTCTATGACAGAGCGCCAACTGGCACACCCTCTTTGGAGGATTTATTCCATTGGCATGAGGGCTGCCTTATGGAACCGCGCTAATGAAAAAAGGGCTATTTTTAGGGTTTTTTAGTAGGAGATGTCTTCAGGGCAAATGAAGCTCATGTTTAGAGGAATGTAATGCAAGTGTTTGCATGTCATGTCACTTCACATAGGTCTTGGAATGAGTCCTCCAAGATGTGGGAGAGGGGTAGCAGGGACGGTGACAAATTGTTGTGTAACATTAGGGGAATTGAAAATTTTGTGTATAAAAATTCCGCTCCTCCAAGCCATACAAGACATCCCTATTTATGCAAAAACAATTAAGGAAATATGTGGGAAGAATCCTGGGAGGAAATTGAAAAATTCACCAACAGTACATGTGGTAGGAACTTTATCTAATCTGCTTCTCGGTAAACAAGCACCGATTAAATACAAAGACCTAGGAAATCCTATAGTAACAGTTCAGATGTAAGGTTGTGCCTTTCCAAACACACTAGTAGATCTTGGAGCAACCATTAATATTCTGAATACTTAAACCTATAGGGTTCTAGGCATTAAAACTTTAGAACCCACCTGAACCTTATTAAAGCTTTCTGAAATATCAATAGTTAGTGCTGAAGGAACCTTACATGATGTGATTGTTTCTGTTGATTCCTGGGAATATCCTATGGAATTTCTAGTCATAAACCCAAGAAGTAGGCTAGATGGATATCCGTTGATATTGGGCCAACCTTGATTAGCAACAATAGATGCTTATATAGGATGTCGTGCAGGCAACATGACTATTACACAAGAAAATGATGTGAAGAATCTTATTTTGTTTCCCTGGCTAAACCAAGTCTACTTATTGTAAATACTCAGTTACACCAACCTACATACTTGGAAGAAAACATATGCTCTCCTCTCACACTGGAAGAAGCTATTGAATATAAGAATCAAATGGAAGACAATGTGAATAACAACTTCATTAATAAACTAGTCTCCATGAATAATCTGACATGCCAAGTGTTAAAGGCCATCCTCAATAATGAAGCACAGGGAGATCCCTCGAGGGACGAAAACACTTAACAAATACCCACATGTCTTTTTTATAACATCAGGCCAATTGAGATTGATCCAGGTAAAACACTTAACATTAAGGGTAACTTGAATAGTCATCAACAATAAAGGCTTGTTAAGGTAATTTAGAAATATAAAAAAAAAAATTCCTGGGAATACTCAGACATGAAAGGTGTTGTCTAGGTAAATCCTCTCCGCATATAGATATGATCCCTCTTTCCCAATGAATGGGTCTAGCAACCAAAGCAACAATCTACAATACATTTTCCTAAGATGCAACCAAAAAGAGAGATGAAGAAGATGGGCAACTTCTTTCTGATGCTATCTCGATATCCTTTCCTGAAGACCTTAAATCACTCCTGTCACAGGCTCTTTCCTGCTACTATTACTGTTTATGCACCTGCACAAGGGATCAAGACACAATAAGGCATGTAAATACAAATAACATATTCAAAAGAAACCTACTTAATTGATCAAGGAATGTTAAGCTGAATGATACACGAGCATACACATTTAGGGAAAATGAACTAGCAATTGTATATTAATAGAAAATAAGGGGAAGCATACAATCAATCCTTGATTTTGATAGGATCTCCTTGAATGAATACCCAAGTTCAAGCTAGGCTCTCCAAGAACTCCTTCTCCAAGCCAAATGAGTAGCATATAGGCACAATCCTAGCATAACGTTGCAAATAGGCATAGACCAACTAGACCATCTAGCCACAAACCATTTTGAAATGGGAGAGGATGAATATATATGATGGTAAAGGGAGTTAGGATCTCTCCAAATATAGTAGTAGGCCCTTATCTCTAGGAGGCAGCTCATAGGGATAAGACCAAGAGGTCAATTTGGGATAATTCGACCTCATCTATGCCAAACGACCTCCATCTCGCCGCTTTGGAAGCTTCTAGATCATGAAGCTTGTCATCCTCTTTAGGAAACTTTCATTTATGGGATGATCGTGGGTATGTGAGAAAATAGAGTGATGCCATTGCAGGTATGGTATAGTGAAATAGGCAATCGTTGTGGTTTTTAGCCTCATAAGAGCGATGATTCTTAAATTAGTGTTTAAGAGCTATTTCCTTCAGGGGAAGCTCAAGGCATTTTCCAGTCAATGTTTTAGGAAGGATTGAACTGCATATATGAATGAGTACATTATATTATGGTCATGTTTCGGGTACTTCAGGGTATGTCAAGGGAAGTGCAGGAGGCGGGACAAAATACTGTAATGGATGCCCCCTAAATCATGAAGGAAGAACAGGGAGTGATGGCTGAGATGCTTTACGAGATTTTGCAAGGATGAGGACAAACACTATCAGGAGACCTACAAATCAAGGATGCATATACATATACATATCTAATGTCAAAACATGAATCCATGGTATGGACATAGCCATCCAGATAGTAAGGACTATATGAATGGATCCATGGGATGGGCACAACCATCCAATATAGAAGTATCATCTGTAATCTAAGATCTAAGGCATGGACGTAGCCATCGAATATAGAAGGATCATAATAAATGTAAAGTCCCATGGTATGGTCAAAACAATCCATATAGAAGAAACATGCATACAATCATGAACAATACACAACTCCACATAGCCTGAGTTATATCATACAAAACTTAGGGTCTTGTGCTCCATCCTAAGCCGATCAAAGTACGAATTCTAACATGCGAATGAATGTGTCACAATCGAACATTCTATAAAACCCCCTGATTACTGGCCATTGATGTGGACCATTAAAAAGCATGAGAGGAACCACCCATAATGACAATGGATTTTAAGGTACAACAGTACAATCCAAGAATGTGATAACGAAGTTGAAGTTGAACAATCGTGGAGTCACTTCATCAAAAGTTAATAATGAAAACCTGTCAAATGCGAAGAAATTTCCATTAAGGCATGCAAGCTCTAAGGTACTGAAATAGATTTTCTAGGTCATATTCCTGGATAATGAGTTGCAGTCAACAAGAAGTGACCTGCCGAAGGAGGGCTATAATGAGTCCCCCATCACCAACATGAAGGACGAATAAAGTGGAACGAAATGAGTAGGATCCAAGATTGTAGAAAAGAGTCAGACAATGTATAGGTAATAGACTATAAATAGGACTTCTCTTGAACATATTGGTAACACGACTCTGAAATGTGGCAACATTTGACTCAACGTAGGACCAAGGGTCATAGCGATGAAGTGGAGTAGTTATATGAGAGGAGAAATGGATCACCCAAACCTGGAAGGAAAAGTGATTGGGTGAGGATATCCTGAACCCGACATGAGACATAGATGAGTGTCATGTTCAAGAGTGACATGCTGCCTATACAAGAGATGTTTCATTTTCACTTTTATCCCACTATTTTTAGTGAGTACCTCTTTATTTTTATACAAGCTTGAATAGGTTACCATATGCTTGTCGTATAAGTTCACCCTTCGGATGAATCCATCATAGTAAGTTTTAGGAGTCCTAGGAAGGAGAAACACGATCTCGTCATGGTGACAAGTCTTTCATCGTAAAATTTTAACAAGTCTGACATAAGAATAAATCGGTATCTTTTTCATATTTAGAGATTTTGAAAAATAGACAAAAAATAAAACTCCATCATGTCCCTTTTCATAATTTGTCTCTTGAGCCCGTAAAGGTGGAAAACAATATTCAAGAGAACCTCTTGACCATATAGACCAAGGTGCACCTTTTTCATAAATAGTTAATCTCAGCCCGAAAAAGCTGTAAACATATACTGAGACAATTCCAATTAATTTAATTTAACAAGTTCGAAAATACAAGTACTCAGAAATCTTTTCATATTTTTGGAGTCTGAAAAGAGCTGAAAGGGGACTCCATCTGGAGGAATGAGTGGTATAAAAGGATAGTAATTGGTTTTGGTGGTGATGGAGCTTCTCAAAACATGTAAAGGTCAAGAGGCTGGCTAATAAGACCACTGATCACAGATGTTCCTCAGGCAAGGGTAAAACAACCAAGTGAAAGCATATGACCAACCAAAGAGATGGTGACGATGGAACGAAAGAACCAAGGTTCATCTAGAAAAAACTCAGTTGATAAAAATGGAAACCATGAGATGTAAAAAGGGAAAAATTCAACTCGAATTTTATGAGATCTTGTCAAATATTCGAACTAGAAGGGGGTTTGTTTCATTTTTTAATGAGCTTAACACAGGAAAAGAAACATGCTCATGAAACCTTCTTTCATTTTTTAACGAGGTTGACACAACAAAAGAAATATCCTCATGGAGACCTAATTCATTTTTTAATGAGGTTGACATAGTAAAATAACTATCCTCATGGAGACCTAATTCATTTTTTAACGAGTTTGACATCGTAAAAGAACTATTCTCATAGTCCTTGTTCCGTATTTTAATGAGCTTGACACAAGACAAGGAACTCTAATCCATCCCCTTGTTTGATTTTTGAACAAGCTTGACACATGAAAAGGAAATTTGCTCCATCCCCTTGTTTCATTTTTTAACAAGATTAACACAAGACAAGGAGCTCTACTCCATCCCCTTGTTTCAGTTTTTAATGAGCTTGACACAAGACAAGGAACTTTGCTCCATCCCCTTGTTTCATTTTTAACAATCTTGACATAAGACAAGGAACTTTTCTACATAGTCCTTATTTCATTTTTTAAGGAGCTTGACACAAGACAAGGAACTCTGATCCATATCCCTTATTTCATTTTTTAAGGAGCTTGAGACAAGACAAGGAACTATGCTCATGTCTCTTTGATCACATAAAAAAAGAGGCGATGGTTTCCAAGAGTTTCTCATGAGATGGGAGAACAACACTTTGGAAGGGATACATGTCCAGGGATCCAAATGAAAAATTGGGCTCTAATGCGCCCCAGTACATGGTGTACTACATCACATACTAGATCATAAGTAGATGCGGGCATGGAACATGTGGCCACGTAATTAACCTGTGGCAGGGGTGATAACGTTTGCACATAAGAACCATTTAGGGATGATAGTTGAGTGGGATCTAATTCAGGACCAATGAATGTAAGTTGATCAATGATCACAATGTTTCCTTCATGCAGGAAACACATCACTCGAAATAGGGAGGAAACAAGAGCTCCCATGACATAAACATAGTCACGACCAAGGAGTAGATTAAAATCTAAAGGGTCTTAGACAATCATTATGTCTATATAGAGAGCCTTTCCTCCCAAAGTAATAGTTAACTTAGGAATGATCCCTAATGGCTGACTTGTTCCTCTATTAAAAGCTAATAAATCTTGGGTGACCGAGACAAGATGAGGAGAACCTAAATCTTGCCAAGCAATTGAGGACAGAATGCTAATAGATGCACCCTCATCTATGACTATGCTAGGTATGGCCATATGGTAAGCATGCACTATAATCTAGAAAGGCACATAAGATGGATGCAATATCCTACCAGTCGACTCCAATCAAAAGAAGTGACTAAACTACTCAGGGCGGGTGTCAGAGGAATGTGATAACTGCCGTCTTGCTCTATGGGAACAAGATAACTACCCTCATGCACCTCAGGAATGGGAGGATTTCCCTATAGTTCATTCGAAATTGATGAAACTATAAGAACCTGAGCGATATGAGGTTCACTCTCTACAGGAGAGGTACATTTAACTAAAGGTGGAGTCAAGTCTACCATTTTCGCAACTAATTATTGGTCGAGAATGGACTCACAAGAATCACTTTCAGAGAGAGTTGGGTTGACCAAATATGAATTTTAATCAATCACTGGATCAACTAGTGCTGGATCAGGGAAAGCTTTCGATACCCAGTCGAAATATGAGGTTGAGAAGCTGTAAGGTTTTCCAACTCTTTGGAAGCTTCATCCATAAAAGGACAAAGGTGAATGGGATGATTACCTTCACACAACTTACAAGGAAATTTGACTTTTCCCTTTTTCCCATGAGCTTTACTGTTACTAGTTGATGGTTTTTGACCAACATGATCACTAGTGGCTAGTGAAAAAGGTCAATGTGAACCTATGGACCACACTTCTAAGACCTTGGGAATACTAGGACAATTATGAAGAAGGTGGTCACCCTTACATAACATGCAGGGGAATTTTACTTTCTGGGGTTCTTTGGAAGTTTTTTCTACATCAATTGCATCGGTAACTATAGTCGTTTGGTTTCCCCCTTTCTCATTTTGCTTCTTCTTCTTCGTCCTCTTCTTCTTCTTCTTAGCTTCTTGGTTACTAGAATCCAGACTTTCACCAGGTGAAGAGGAAAAACAGGGTGAAGAAATAGGCAAAGAAGGTAAGGGGTCAACTTTAGGATCAACAATTGCTAGAAAACTAAGCACAGAACTAGAAGACTTACAACAATTACTACTATAGCACCAAAAAGAAGTCGTTCCTTTGAAGAAATACGAGGAGTTAATGAAAAAATTTAATGACTTGACTACAATAGAGGATGAAACCTATGCCAGCCTTAAAGAAGAGTAGAAGAAAGTGGAGGAGGTAGAAGGAAAGTATCAGAAGGCTTTGGGGAAAATCAAAATTATTTGTTATGTTTATTTAGATGTACTAGCCTATAGATCACATGGTACAAACTATGCACTTTTTCTACTTGAACGATATTTGCTGTTAAAAGTTAAGGCTATCAAAGCTTGTTATCCTTTTGATTTTATTTCTACTCCTAGTTTATTAAATGATGTCAAAAACAGACTGAAGATGTAAAACGTTTTTTATGTGAAAAATATTTGCACAACTTTTTCTTGGAAGATGACATGGATGCCAATCCTAGCCCCTTCCTTTGGGATGTCTAGTTCCAGGCTTTCCTCTCCTTCACAAAAAACCAGCTAAAATGGGCTAAGGCTCATGATACCTTCTAGAGGAGAGAAATTGGACTTGATATTGGGGTAAGAGGTGAACCTACAATGCCTCTGCAGATCTAGGTACAACATGAAAGGTTTATGGAAAAGTAAGGAGTTGTGTCCACCTTGGCCCTATCCACACAGACACTATTAAGTCAGGTTTGGAATATTTTGAAGACATTAGAGAAGCATCTCTCATGGTTGCAAAGAAAAGATGGGAAACCTCTCCCAACAGTGTCAGAAACTGAGAACGCTTTGGCTACCAAAACTTTAAGGTAGCTACAGCTAGACTCGCGTGCGATGGTAACATTTTCCTAAGTGAGGGTCGTACTTAGATTGGATGTCGTTACAGAATCCCTATCATTTGGTATCTTCATGATGGGTATCGTTGTAGTTATGAGCTATCAAAATATCAAGAAGGTCGAGCCTTTGTAGTACTTAAAAAAAAAAATGGTTTTCGAGTCTACAAGGAAGAAGCATATCCTACCTATTCTCTAACTCAGTTACATCTTAATTATATTATTACATGAGGACATGAAAAAGGTAAGTTGGGGAGTATGTTGGGTCATGAAAAAGGCATGTTTTTCCTCCTCATTTACTTGATTAATCATATGGATTTCATGAATTTATTCTCGCCTTGAGCACATTCTTGAAGAAAGACCAAGAAAAGAAAATAAAAAGTAGTGTTGAAAAAATTACATGCTTTTAGTATTAAAAGCCTAAGTTTTCACTTCTTTATGCACAGGTTGACTGGATTAAATGACTGTTGTCCCTTCTGGATAAGACAACAATGCCAAGAAAGGAAGATGTCGGTGTTACAGCTGTGTGGAGGACGCTAAAGGTGGAGGAAAAATACAAAGTTGATGTGAAAATCTGATTGTTCTACTAATATATCCTAAGGATCCTCTGATCCTCAAGATAAGCTTTGATTTTGCTAGCATTTCATAGAAGATATATAACACTAGTAAATAAAAAAGAAAGTAACTTTTGTAATCATTGTAAAATTCCAACGAGACTGTGAATGAAGGTTGAACCTTAAGGGTTGAAGTGATTTTGTAATTCCTTTTTGATATTTAATGAAAGAATTGAGGTTTCACATTAAATCCATGTATTGAGTTTCTATAGCAGTTTCTTCTAGAGGCTCTGGGCCGAGTTGCTGGAAGACTTACTGTTCATTTGTATTATGATTTTTATGCTTTACTATCAAGATTTATATTGTTGTTCCTTCTATAGGTTGAGTTAAAGTAAATCTTATAGCTCAATTAATATCGTTTTTATAATTTACAGAAATTAAGTTTGTATATGATTGATGTTTCCTCTTAGTATATGATTTATGCAATTACTTCTAGTTTTGAATGCTCCTCGTGATTAGCATGATTTGAAAAATTTTCTTTAATACGTGTGGATTTGATTATTCAGGTTGATTCCTTTTTTTGCATTAGGATATTGGATTAAGATCTTTGTTGAAAGTAGTTTGTGAATGATTTATGTTTCCGATTTCAAGTTATAGAATAATTCTTGTTCTACATTTTTAAGATTTAAAGAGTTTTTAAGCAATTGTTTATTTCTACAATGATTAGTTAGGATTAATTACCTGCATTCCAATCTCTTATTGTTATTGCGTAGAAAATTCCTACAACCTTCAAATAGAAAGATGAATCCAAGGTTGACATATTAATGTAGGATTAAGATTGATTTATAAAGTCATATTAGTGCACCAACAACACTCCACGGCATGATAAAGGATATTCAAATCAAAGTTGCCAAGTCAAGCACCCTCCCAAAAGAATAGAGCACGCCTTCAAAATTTTAGAACTCAGGCATTAGTCTAAACCGACTTGCTGATATTAATGCTTAAGCTTTAAATGTAATGAATGGGTTTTACTGTGTTTTCCTTCTATCTCAATGTTGTCAGGTCTATACTAGTAGAATAAATACAATGCTATCTCTTTTTGTAGTGACCAGGGATAATTGGGACTGGATTTACTCTCTCCAAATGTAAACATTAAATCCCATGGATGTATATGAATTGTAAATCTCCCGTGTATTTTTCCGCAACTAAACGCAAAATTAATACAAAGAGTACTCATTGTTGTTGTAATAATAATAATATAGTAGGGTTACTTACTGAATTCCATGTCACATGAAATGTTCATATGGAAAGTTTACAGGAGTGATCTCTTGTTGTTAACTACCACAAGAATGATAGTAGTGTGCTTATGCTTATGATTATGAGACTTGTCATGTGAATGATTGAAAACAAGATAGGTTAAAAATTAAATTTTAAAATTAATGTGTATGAATAGCATGGAATCTGTGCAATTATGGAACATGCATGAAAATATGAATATGAACAAGTTTGGGTGCATGTTTGAAGACATTTCTTGAATGTCTAAAGTGGATGCATACTGCAAATTGCATTTATGATTATTCATTAAAACGTTTGTGTAAGTAGATGAAATGATAAAGTTGTGACTAATATATGAGGTTGGGATAATTTCATGTGTTTTTAAATGTTTCAACATAAAGTGTGCTAAGAAGCTAGCTAAACTCCTTGAAAATATCTTAGCTGAGGATGCATGTGATGATAGCCAAGTTGTTAATTTTTCAGATTGTCCTATGATGTATCAATTACTTTAGCCCAATTAACATCTTCATTTAACAATGCATTCAATTATTAGCAATGTATCCAATTATAAACAATAACTGAAGATATAATAATATATGAAATGAAAAAAAAAACAATAACACAACCATAAGAGACAACAGATTGGTACAAGACCAAGGAAAAACCCCACAAGGGGGAAAATCCTTTCAAATCTTCTTCTTTATTAGATCATCATAAAAAAAAAATAGGAAAGAGTACAATGAGCCCAATACATAAACTTGCAATAGATATTTGCATAACAAAAGTAGAATGCATAGCTAAAGAACAAAAAAGAGAAACCCTTTATCCATAAGACCACTGAAGCCCCTTTGTAAAGTGACCGATACTTCTCATACGCACCCTTGACCACTCTTCTTGGAAATAATGTTGAGAGGGGGGGGGGGTTGAATCAGTATTATCAAATCAGATACTTTTCATTTTTCTTACTCAGATTCATATATGCTACTTCAGTTAAGGATATCTGTGTATATACGCGACTGTGTTAAAAGCAAGTAGCGTACATCCAGTAACCTTTATGATTTAGTTAGTTCATCTTCAGTGAATGCATCAAAACATTATTAACCATATGAACAGTAAATAGAACAGATCATCACACATAAAGATCACACATGAACACCATGATATAAGGTGGAAACCCAATGTGGGTGAAAACCACCTGTTGCAATTTGTTTCTATCTTCCTTTAATAAGAAACTTTTTTTACAATGTACTGGTGCAGTCCTTTACCAGTACGTAGGTTTCTACCTGCAGAAGGCTACAAACTTCTTAGCTCTTGCACTAGCCATTCCATTTACTAGTACTTAGGTGCTGGCCTACTGAAGGCTCCAACCTTGACTCGTTTTCCAGCTGCTCCTGGAAGGGAGCTACAACCTCCTGGCTCTTGTATTGGCCAATATGTCTACTAGTACGTAGGTGCCGGCCTACAATCATTCAAGGACCACGTTTCATACATTTTCATATTGGATCCATAAGTACAAAACAATCACCATTGCAATACAACCTACATCATCAATCTCTGAATCACCCAATACTGAAACCATGTCAACAACATAGTCACCAGAACACAGAACAGACTACATAACTCTGCAACAACAACCATATCCAATAGAAACTTCAAATATCATACTTCATACTATATACGCTACTTGGACGAACCCAACCTGCGTGTATACGCACTTTTACCAAAGACAAACCGCGTACAGATCTGCAAATTCTAACTCATAACTTTGCAGCTATTTCAGACATCCTCACATACCCAGATCATAACATTCATACAATAAACATGCTTCAATAGATCTAGTCTATCCATAATAAAACCATATAATGATAATCATTCCAAGCCTTAAGATCCCAATCCATCGTTCATCATCCTTCACATGAGTGCCTCCTTGGTTCAGATCAAGCAAGGCATCACCAACCCATAACAAGCATCTAGATCTCACACTTTATCAGATGTTCATCACTTGCTCACTCTTTCACACCCTCTTGGCCTAATGATCTTCTCCTTATATAGGTTTAGGCTTCTCTCAATACCATGGTCCTAAACCATGTAGAACCAATACCTTGGACCCAATACTTGGGGTCATCATTTCGAACCAAATACCATGGACCAAATACCATGGACCAAAACTATGGTTTCCAACATGTACGTGCCTTTCCTTCTGTGAACCTGCATGTATACATGTACGCACCTTTTTCTTAGATAAGACGCGTATATACGCACTTTCATCACAGTCAACCTGTGTATATCTCTCTCTTTACCTGCTACACTATGATCTATCCTCTGAATGAGTTGCCATCAAGGAAAACACTTGTATCATACTTCTGAGTGAGTTTCCATCAAGGACAACACTTGAATCATAATGCCAACAACTCTGTGCATGTGTCTAGGGACCAACACTATCTAATCAGCTTCAAAAACTTTGGACACTCCCTTCATGCTTCTATGCGAGCATCTGAGACTTCTTGGACACTCCCTTAGCCATTGTGTGTGTGCGCCTGGGGACTAAAATGCTTAGTTACGTGCATATGACTGAGAAACAGAAACCCTAGATTCATGCAATATTCAACCCTATAATTTTAGACCCTTGAGCAAACGTCCTTCGTCAAACCTATGTGAACCAAGAAAATAGAAGAGAGTAGAATATAGCTTAATCAATGTGTCTAAATGAGCTTGAGTTATCTTCTATTTATAGGTTTCCATGAGGGTCCACTTGATGTTGAGGTTGACCTATCCAATTGTACATGTGCTTAGGGTCGACCTATTCCAATATACATGAGTGGATAAAATAATTCAAAAATAAACTTCTTCTTATCCAAATAGGGTGATATTTAGGTCGATATTGGTCCTCTATAAAATAGGAGCTTAAGGAAATCACCATCTCAGTGATCTGAGTTGTCCAAGCTCGAATTCAACCCTAGTTGAAAAAATTAACACTCCATCTCAACTAGGAAGATGTTATGAAACCAGCTCACAAAAATATAGAAAAGATAGATGAATGCCTTAGAAATTAGCCTCTTCAAGGGGGCAACCTCCTTTACATTACACAAATGAACAATTCTTGGATGATACAAATGAAAAGAACTCCTTTCTATATATAGGAGTCTAAGGGGTCATAATATAATCAGAGACGACATAATAATAATGTAAGGGAACAATAATACCAATATGGGGACTACATGGGCATAACAATATAATAAGGGGGCTGTACTAATAACAATAAGGGGTTTCACTAGTAGTATAGGGACCTAACATGCCCTTTTCCTTCAAAAGTGTTGTCCTCAATGCTTTAGTAGTTCTTGATGCTTCCGTATAAAATTATCATCCTTCCATGTGCAATCTTCAGCGGGTAAGTTCTTCCACTTGATGAGATATTCTGAAGTTGATCAATTTTGTAGTTTTCGACTTCTCGGTTCTGTGAATGCTTTAGGTTCCAATATGATTTTTCCTTCATTGTAAAGTTCTAGCAATATTGTTGGAACTGGGATCTTCAGAAACTTTTGAATGAGTTCCAATCTTGCTTCATCATTCTTCCATTGGTCCCTTGCTTTGTCTATTAAATTTGGTTGGATATTATACCAACCTCTACCATTTCTGCAACCATATGTTCAATTTCACTCCTTTTGGCATATGAATATCTATAAGGCCTGATGTTTGGAGGAACACTTCCCAGAATAAAATGAATAGCATGATCATGATCAAAAATACGTGGGAGACCTTTGGGAGTCTCAAATACCTTGGAATGATTGTCCAAGAGTTTTTGGAGACTTGGAGAAATACATGATTTCGATGTGGGAACCATTAGTGAACATAATTGTGCAATTATGCTCATTTTTATTTCCTTAGAAGCTTTGTCATTCTGTTAGAGCTGATTATCTTTCCTGGTTTCCCTGTGATACCCCTTAATTCAACTTCCTTTGTTTCTGAATAAAATTTCATGAAAATTTCTTGAAAATTAAAAGCTATTGTATCCAAGAATTGTAGCCATTGGAATCCTAGTACAACATCAATACCACCCATTGGAACAGAAAGCATTGGGCTATTTTGCTAGGTCCCTATAATACTAGTTATTACCCCATTACTATTGTAGTTGTATCCCTTATTAATATTGTTGTGCCCCTATTGTCCCCATATTTTTATTACTTTACCCCATAGAATCCTTCTATTGCTATTTTTGTAGCTTTATATTATTATTGTGCTGGATATAGGAAGCAATTCAATTCCTTGGCTATCTTACAATTAACAAAATTATGGGTAGTAACCGAATCAATCAACACTATTACCTTTTTCTTCTTGATATGTCCTTCTATCTTTATAGTTTGAGGAGTGGTAATTCCGACCAATGCATTACAAGATATGGTTGGATTCACTCCTTCTTTCTCTGGGGTTGGTTCCTAGTGAGTATCCTTTTCTTTTGATGTTTCTTAATACTTTTCTTCCTGATATTTCACTACTTGAACCTTCTTCTTCTTGATATGCCCTTCTATCTTGATAGTTTGAGGAGTGCGTTGAGGAGGTAAATCCCCTCTGCAGACAAAGGCGATCCCTACTAGCCCAGACTGGGTCTAGAAACAATCATCAAATGCTATAGCACAAGTTCCTAATTGAAGATTAACAGAACAGTGATGAAGGCCTACCTGGATTCCAACGCTATTGTTTGTAGAAGAGGTGGTGCTCCTGTTCCTTTGCTCCAGCAGATCACAATCCTCACGATCTCCGTGAATGGACACCTACACATACAAGAAATGACACAAACACAAGCATAAAATCCAGCATATGCAACTATATATAAGTCAGAAAGAATATAACTCATCATCGTCACAAATAACAACAAGAGTGGAACCATAACCAATAGTCGTTCATTAATAATTAATCAAAGAAGAATACAACCAAAGTTCTGACGCTAGATTCTCCTTTGGCCGGGTAGTCAGTAGCACATGTCTCACAAAGTTTGTTGGGAGTAAGGACAAGCCTCTCTCTCTTTGGATCATGGACAATCATCTCCTTGCTTGGATTTGGCCTTATGGGAATCAAGAAGGCTCTTGCAGCATGAAGCTCTTGGAAACTTGACAATTCTCAATCTCGGGAACTCTGGAACTAGCTTGCCAAGGAAAATGGACAAGCTTTTATAGATGGAGGAAGGGGGGTTGGGATCATCCACAACAATCATGGGATTAGCCATATCATCAAGGAAGCTTCCATGAGAGGTGGCAAACCACTTCCTCTCTATGGAAATCTATAGCCAAACCACCCAACTCAAGATAGATAGCAGTCCAGGAATTTGTTAGGACAAAACTTTTGTCGTTTGTTTGTTAAAAAACAACTCTAATTATGGTTGGCGCGGGTGCGACTCTATGACAGAGTGCCAACTAGCGCGCCCTCTTTGGAGGATTTTCCCCCTTGGCGCAAGGGCTGCACTATGGAACCACGCCAATGGAAAAAGAGCTATTTTTAGGGTTTTTTAGCAGGAGATGTATTCAGGGAAAATAAAGCTCATGTTCAGGGGAATGTGATGCAAGTGTTTGTAGGCCATGTGACTTCTCATACGTCCCATAATGAGTCCTCCAAGATACGAGAGAGGGGTAGCATGGACGGTGACAAATTTCTATGTAACACACAATAAAGTTGTAGATATGTTGTCTAGACCAATCATAAATGCATGTACTATACTTAACCATAACTTAATAATGCATGAAAGCTACATTGAAAAATATGCTCAAGATATAGATTTCAAAGATGTATATGCAGCTTTATGTCATGGCAAAAAGGTAGAAGAATTGGATTATTATGTTAAGGACCAACTCTTGTATCATTTGGGAAAGTTATGCATTCCACAAACTGAAAGAGTCAACATAATTAGGGAAGCACATACTTCTCTAATATCAGGTCATTTTGGAGTAAGTAAAACAGTTTCATAGTTACAAAGATTCTGCTATTGGCCAAAAATGCATGAAACAAATTCTAGATATGTTGAAGGGTATACCATTTGTGCTAAAAGCAAGCCCAGCAATAGAAAACTAGGCTTGTACACTCCACTTTCAGTTCCTTCTCGTCCTTGGGAAAGTGTTTCCATGGACTTTGTTAGGGGATTGCCTAAATCTAGAAAAGGTCATGACTATTTATATGTTATTGCGGACAGGTTCAGCAAAATGTGTATTTTAATACCTTGTAATAAGAAGATTACAGCTGAACAAACAACAAAGTTGTTCTTTTAGCATGTCTAGGTGCATTTTGGGTTACTCACTTCCATAGTATCTAATCGAGATTCCTGATTTGTTGGGAAGTTTTGGTCAAGTCTGTGGGAATTGATGGACACCAGATTGAAGAAGAGCATAGCCTTTCATCCACAAACAGATGGCCAAACAGAGGTAGTCAATATGATAGTGATCTAGTTGCTCAGGGGTTATTGCAGCAAGCTTCCCAAGCTTTGGGATGAACATTTATGTTATGTGCAACATGCTTACAGCCATGCTAAGCATTCTTCTACACAAAGATCTCCTTTTGAGACTTGTTTGTTTTTATACCAAGGTCTCCTTTGGATTTTGTATTTGAAAAAGACATAGCAATTGCTGGACATAATGATGTGGACAAAGCAACCAGGTTCATTGAATAGATCTAAGAAATTCACTAGGCAGTGCAGGAATAGCTGGAAAAGAGCCAAGCCAAGTAGAAGGCAAGGCATGATAACCATCGGCTGGAGCATAGCTTCCAAGTTGGTGATCAAGTCTGGTTGTATATCAGCAAAGACAGAATGCAAGGTGAAGGAAAGAAACTGAATCCAATAAGGTATGGGCCTTTCAATATACTTGAGAAAATTGGTGAGAACGCTTTCTGCCTTGATTTGCCAGCTTACATGCACATATATTTAGTGATAAAAGCTAAAAAATTAAGACTGTTTGAACCTTCATTAATTGAGGATCCCGAAGAGAAAAGTCAATTGCCTTCCATTGATGATCTATTTCCTAAATATCTCAATGAGTTGTAGGAAGATATAGTTCTAGACAGGAAGGTGAGGACTACACGTAGAGGGGATGTTGAATACCTAAGAATTTGACTCAAAGGTTCAAAATCCAGCAGTGCAAAATGGATGGAAATTGGGCAAGTGAGGGAGCTATATCCTCACTTGATTAATGTTTAAAAACCAACTTTCGATGGTCCAAAATCCTTTTTAGTGGGAAGGCGTGATCCAAATGGATCCTAGAATACTCTCTAAGTCTTCAAATCTCTTAAAAGATCAAAACAAATGCATGAGAAGAACCCTTAGAATAGCGGAAAAACACTATTGGGAGGCAAAAATACATAGAAAACATAAAAAACAACACTATCGGTGGTGGCAATAGTGAATGCATAGGGGCCGTTGGATCTAGCCGATCAATGGTTTAGATCCGATCAGCAAATCACAATCAACGGTGGCAAATGGAGGCTATTAGTGGAGACCCCATGACATATGCGACTACGATGAGTGGGGTGATTGAGGACCATCGATCAAGCGTGCAAATCGATGACCCACGTTGCATCACAATATCGCTATCGGCAAATGTAATGGAGCGGGGCTCTATCCATATACATGTATGAAATGCGATTGCTAGACCCGATAAATATTATAAACCACATTTGATATGATTTGAGTTCCAGGAAACCACCATTTCCTTTGTATTTACGTATTTCGTTTATTAAATGAAATACAAAGGATGAAGCGCCGATGCGACATTGCAAACCCGAAAGGGTTTATTAATGCTGTTAAACACCATTTAAAGTCTGATAAAGTGGGATTTTCACATTTTTAATGTATTTTCCAATATAAAGGGAAATCACAAAATAGGCAGGATTTCGGGTAGGCCAAAGGTGGTAAGTGGTTTGGGATAGGCTCTGCCTGATCCCATACATTGGATGCCATGTGTCTAGGGTAAGGTGAGAGAAAACCACCCTCATTGGGCAGTTAACCCTCGTACGAAAGAGCCGCCCGAAATGAACCATGACCGTTGGATCTAGATCTCCCGGATCAACAATGGAGATGTGATGTCAATGTACAAGCGGATTTGATAGGAGTATAAGGTGGATTTATGGATAATTGAAGTCTGATAAATAGTGTTTGGTGGAATTTTCCTGTGTTTGAATGTATTTCTTTGTGTAAACGGAGAACAACAATTTTGAAGGATTCCAAAGACCCGATGACCATTCCATTATAGTACAGGTGGCCACCATCCTTGGAAGCATTTAAAAATGATTGCTAATGATCAGAAAGGGGTCTGAATAGATAGAGGTCGGGAAGCCAGAGAGCTCGAGAAGCAGAAACGAATAGGTAGAAATAGATTGGCTTTAAAGCCACAGAGAGAGAGAAAACAGAGGCAGGAAATATTGAAGGTAGTGCCAAGACAAAGAGGAAATATAGAGATAGAGATTGATTGAGAGAGTCTGTGTACTCAGAGAAGCTTGAGAGGTTCAAGCAAAATCTCGTTGTTGTATCTGTTGTGTGAGGCTCAAGTTGAGCTCACTATTGTAAAACTCTACTTTTAAGACATAATAGAGAGGTCACCACTGAAGGCTGGACCAAGAGATGTAGCCCAGGAGTATTGGGTGAAATCCTTATTAAATTTGTTGTGTTTATATGTGTTTTTCTATTATAGTATTTTACTGCTTCATAGCCTATGTATTTCGCAATCTAATCGATCCATTACATAAAGTAACATAGGGATATCCATGCACATGAGTCTATAATACCTTATTAATTGTCTTAGATCTCATTATCAGATCAATAGAGAGCTTAACAAGCTCACTTTTAAAAACAAATTTCCCATTCCTAACATTGATGGTTTGTTGGATGAACTACATGGAGAAATTTACTTCATGAAGAAGGATCTTTGTTTAGGATACCATCAAAATAGAATGAATACAAAAGATATTTTGAAAATAACATTGAGAAGTCATGAAGGTCATTATGAATTTCTAGTCATATCTTGTGGCCTTACTAAAGCGTCTTCCACATTTCAAGGTTTGTTGAATTCCACTTTCAAACCCTTCCTTAGAAATTTTGTGTTAGTATTTTTTGATGATATATTAATCTACAATAAGTCCTGGAAAGGTCATGTTCAACATGTTGACAAGCTTCTCAAACTATTGCAGGAGAAATAATTTTATGCAAAACCCTCCAAATGTTACTATGGGATACATGAACTGGAATATTAGGGTCATATTGTATCTCATGAGGGTGTTAAGGTAGGCTCTAACAAAATTAAATCCATCAAGGAATGTAAAATTCCCACAACCTTAAGGCATCTTTGAGGATTTCTCAGGTTGATAGGGTATTATGATAAGTTTGTTAAGAATTATGGGAAAATAACTACACCTCTAATAACATCACTAAAGAAAGATGCATTTTTTTGGACTCCAGAAGTAACTAAGGCCTTTGAACACCGTAAAAAGGAAATGTGTCAAGCTCTGGTCTTAGCTATGGTAGAATTCATAAAAAACTTCATAAAAAGATTTATTGCTGAATGTGATGCATCAATAAATGGCATTTTTGTTGTTTTAATGCAAGAAGGAAGACCCATTGCTTTTGAAATTTATCCAATCAAAGGAAACTATTTACACAAACATATTTATGAGAAGGAGATGTTGGCAATACTAGATTCTCTCAAGAAATGATGCCCTTACCTGATGGGAACACACTTCAGGGTTAAAACATATCATGATAGTCTTAAATAATTTTTGGAACAAATATTATCTTTATAAGAGAAGCAAAAATGGGTTACAAATATGTTGGGTTATGACTTTGAAATCATCTACAAAAAGGGAAGAAAAATGTTATTGCAGATGTTGTAGGGATTAATGCATGGGCGGTTGTGGATAGAAAAAACCCTGTCGAGTCTCCCAGGACCCAAGGCAGACATAATTAGGTGACCTAAAACTGTTCAAAGATACATGCACATATCATGTTAATATATAGTCGATGAAGTAGAAGAGAAGAGTTCCATCTCAATATCTAGTGTAGTTTTTTCGAAGATAGTGTGTGACAAAGGGAGGACCTCTTCGTCCTCTCCTAGAATAGAACTTGCACGTAGACAAGACAAGAAGTAACCTTCACACCATATAGAACTTGACGATTAAAAGTATTAACATACATGATATATAAAACTAACATGAATCTAAGAGAGCCATCAAACTCGAATTCACATCACATATACAAAAAAGAATTCTCAACATCATGAAGTAGATAGAACATGACCAGATTTATATTATCAAACAAGAGGAGAGTGACTAAAACCATGGTTGCTAAATCAAGTCTTCCCTTTTCTTCTTAGCTCCTTTCCCTCTCTCTCTATTGGCTTAGTGGGCCCTAACCCAAGTTCAACATTGAGCAGCCAAGCAAATCCCTACACTACTGGCCCTTTCGGCATCAATCCACAGAGCATGAACTAAAGTCTCACCCAAAGCAGTATTGGGGGATGTAAGAACCAAGTTTCCACACCCTGAGATAGTTGTGATGTCGAATTTCTACCCTTACTTATGTCGTCACACAGATCAATAAGCCTTTAGAGCTTATTGATGTGTTTCCACTTCCATCTTTCAAAACCTCTGCAAAGTTATCTGGCTGCCGTTCGCGCAACCCTAAACAGTGATTCAGTCACTTACACACCTTTGTAACTATGTTACTGCCTCATTTCCCTAGTTATCTTAGTGGTTAGCCAACTTTATCATGCAATTAATATTACCTTGGCGTAAACATATATTATCACTTGTGTTCAAATAACATATAGAAACATATACATTCACACATCAATTTAGCATTATGATGTAAACCAAGAACTTAACATATCATAATTGGATGCAATAATCATAGACAGAAAACATAGTGATTCCATAATAATTCTCTTTATTTATGATTCAAATTCCCAGTACAAACTCTATCCGCCCTGTGCACACAACTGAAGGGGTTTGTGCACTTAGTTGTGGACTTCCACCCTAGGCCTCTGTGCACTGAGCTGCAGAGCCTCTTCCTACACTAAGACTCTTACTCTTAGCTCATCCAAACTTACTAATGAATCATGAATTCTAACTTACTTACCATCTGTCTACATTGATCTTCTAAGTCTTCCCTTTTTATACAATCCCATGGTCTGCGGACCATGGGTAGATCTCTAAAGCTGATAGATTTTATCTAGACTAAGGGTGGAAATCCCTTTTAACTTTAGACATATTCATGCTTCGCGACCATAAAATTCAAAGACTTTATATTTCTTTACACAAAATTCGGGCCTTCTGCCCCAAAACTTGGGTGTTTAACCCCAAAATTGACCCCTAAGCGACCCGTTCCCAATAAGCCCCCAACACAAACATGGCGAATCACCCTCGAGTAACTTGGATGACACAAATATCTTGTCGTGCAGACCTCCCAGCTTGACTTGGACAACTGCTACCTCAACGGTGCACTATGTTTCCACCTGCTTCAGCTCCTCAATCAATTGTTCTGTCACTAGCCTTGCGCTAGTAATCTATAGCTTCTGCTGAGTCTCTTAAAGACTGGCCAACTTTCCTTCAATGGTGGTCGTGATCTCATAGGCCTCATCTAACCAAGGCTTCAAGCGAGCCTTCAACACAACTTCCTTATGTTGTGTTGTGTCTACCTATTCCTTCAGTGCCTTGGCCTCCTACAGCTTCGCGAGCCTCTGCGAGATGGCAACAGTTTGTGTTGTTGCCTTATCCTCATCAGAGCACTATTGTAGTTCCTGCACTTCGGTCTCCAGCCTCTGTAAATTGGGTTCCTCTTATAGGCTGGTGAGGACCTTGCTATGGGATAAAATGCACGGTGTATGGAGAATGAAAACTACCCTCAAAGGTCTTCTCGGGACCTTCGATAGAATGTAAGATTATCTGCAGAAGCTACCAAGTTATAAACATGTTCATCTATCAAATATAAGTTGACAAAGTATGGAAAGAGGATTACCTCAAGTCTCCTTCTAGATTTGTTTGGAGATCACTATGCAGCCAAGAAGAACTCCTTCAAAGCCGGCTCCAAGACAATTCCTACACAAAGGAAGGGCAAACACAATCACAGCATACAATATTGAAAACTAATATAAGAATGCACAATGAACATATACTTTTATACAACTTAAACTACTCAACTCGACAAGTATCGAAATGAACAACTCAATGAACAATGTTACTGACACTATGGAGTATGGAACACAACTGCAGTTCTGTATTTATAATGGAAAAGAGATTACAACCATTCGTTTATCAGCCTTCCCTTGCCCCTTATTCTTCTCTCTCTCTCTCTCTTTCAGCTCACTTCTTCAAGTTTATGTGATCTGAAAATGGAATGTACTTGTTTAAGGGTGCAAGGTATCCATTTTCCATAATTTCAAATGTGAGTTATACACTCCAAGTGACCTCTAAAAAGGTGAAAAATTCTTATTTCTTATACAGAGATATACTGTAGGGGCATTCACCGGACATGTCAACTCTAAAGAGAGGATGCGTTCTAGAGGCTACTTGGCCCTCTACAGGCTCTGCCTAAAGAAATAACAAAGTAAACACTTAGAAATCTTTGACATACACATACTTGAAGTTTGATGTCTTGCGGAATAAGACAAATAACTTTCTACAGCTGAATAGGTGATTATGTGTGTATGCAAGTTATGTATATTTGTTGTCTAACTTTATATCAGTTTTGTTTAGCATATCATCTTCAGCAAATAAAGACATCAAAATGATAAAGCAGTTCACCCCTTCTGGGCTACATCTACTGGACCAAGCCTCTCCAACTAGGCTTGTCCTCTTGTATTAAAAATTCTACAAATGCTAATACAAGAAAATCAATGTCTTGAAATATAGATCTGACTGTAAATACGGAATCAGAAGATAGGAATTAGCTAAACATGCTCTTTCCCAAGCACTAAACAGTGAAATTGTACCTTATATAGTACTTTCCCCAATTGGCCCTAATGGCTCTTTAAACTTGCATGGAGAATTTCGAGGTGAAGATGACCTCAATTAGTTCTGAAACCTCTGCCATTAGACTCAAAAGGTCGAAAATAGTAGACATAGGCTTTTGAATCACCAAAAATGGATGAACATAGCCCCCAAATAGCTCAAGCATTGAAATGGCCCTAGTGGCTTTGAAAGCTTCCCTAAAGCTAAACAGTGAGAAGAATGCATCAACAGGAAAAATGAGCTGTAGAAATGGATTCAGAATGCTGAAAACCTTCAAGAATGACCTCCGTTCCACATTCAATGGCTGCACACATCCCAATGCAGCTCCCAAACTGATTTGGCCCTGGTGGCTCCTGGAACTTCTACGAAGCAAAAACACCTGCAAACGACCTTAGATGGGTGTGAAACCTATGCCAATGGCTTAAGAAGGTTGAAGAGACCCAAAAAAAATTTTTTTTTGTCCAAAACGGACTTTCCTAGCCAAAGTTATGGCCATTTACTCCCAACTACCAGTTGCCCCTACAAAAACTCTAGATAACTTTAGTAACGGCTAGATAGGCCCACCAAATATGGCAGGCCCGCCTATTTTGGCGCCCCGCCAGAATCTCCGCCAAACGAATCGAGCATTAGCTATAGGTTAACCGTTTGCATATGAATGGGAGTAATGGGCTTGGTGGTTTGCATTGGAGTTCGTGCCATAACCTTCGGTTGACGGGCAGTTGAACCATTTATTATCCGGACTTCATGGAAATGTGACCACGTTAAACATAGAAAGCGGTGACCGTTATGTTTAGCACCAGTGGTTTAGGGAGGAACCCACGGTTCCGAGCATGAGGACACATGATATGGGGGTTGGTATTTAGGGGCTAGCCCGCTTCAGGCCCCACCCAAACCAACTTTAAAGTTCATATGCACATCTTATGGCAGCCATAACAAGACCTATCCACTTGGTGCATTGGTAAAATGTTATAATGTTGTTTGAGTGGTTGAGGGTTTGATTCACAACCCAACCAAAATTTTAAACATATGCACCCATAATGCTGATGTCACCCTGGGCCACATGGAAGCCTCTGGGCCTACCACATGGCAACCTGTGATTGGCTGCCCAAATTGAATATTCCAAAGAATATTCTTTTTCTAATATTTTTTTTTGAAAAATATTCAAAAATTAAGGGTTATTGGGCAATTTGGTTTTTGGCATAACTTTCTCATACGGCGATCGTTTTTCGAACCGTTAACGGCACAAGAATCAGGAGGATGAGCTCTATCTGTTCGTTTAGGTTAAAACTAGTTTTGAGCACTTTTATTTTTGACCATTTTACGACACTTGGTCCCGAGCTCCTGATCAATATGATAGTTCACAATGACTTAGTGGGATATCCTTTAAAATGTTCTGACCCATTTCACAATGGCCCTCTTGCTGCTTATGTAACAATCGAATTAGGGCTGCCAAGCTCCTCCTAGATTTCATTAGGGAAAAATCCATGAACCTACCCTGTTTTCAAGATTTTTCCCATTTGTCGTCATTCTCAGATTGGAATTTCCCTAAATAGTTCAATTTTTGGGACTTTCCCTGCTTTTCTTGAGAAAATGTAGGGATAAATATCTAGATATTTGTGAGTAGATTCGTTGGCTTGACCCATTGATTATCTCTTAGTTTCACTAATGCTCCCCCTGGCCTGACAACTCGAGTTAACAGGGTGACTAATGCTCCTCTATGTTTGGTAACAAGCTTTGTAAAGGAGGTTAGTAGTGAAAAACTAGCATTAGTGTGGATTTAAGGCTTGCAATTGTGTTCTTTGCTTCAATCATGCTGTCTTTCACCTCTGAGTTGACGAGGAGGTCCTTTTGTCAAAATTTTTAGAGAGAGAGAAGCTTTGGGTGGCAAGGGAAAACCTGATACAAAAACATACATATATATTAAACTACTAAAATCATGTCCTGAGTCGGGCATTCCCATGCTCAGTAGCTATGTCAAAGTAATCTTCTCAGAAGAGATATAACAAGGGTAGCCGCCGATAAGCACAAAGCAGATCCAATGTCATAATAGATCATCCTGAAATAGCTGTCTCCAAAGAACAATATTTGCAGCTTGGGAGAGGAAACAAGGATGAATGATGCAAGAATCTACCCAAGGTCTTGATTTTCGCTTCACCAAACAACATAGATCAGTACATGTGATAAGATGTGTTGACGTTGAACATGCATGAAAATAATCTGATTACTAGTCAATAATGGAGGTCATTAATAGATGCGAGGAAGGCCATCGATAATGGTGATGGTCTCCAAGATTCATAGTGCAAACTAGTGAGTGTGAAAGATTTCTTTGTCATCAAACACTCGTAGAATCGCTTAACCAGGAGCCAAATAATGAAAACCCCTGATTAAACACAAGGTAACCTGCCACTAATTCTGCAAGTACCAAGGCACTGAATGTGTTTCTGGGTTATCTTCCTAGATAGAGTGTTGAAGTCGATAGGAAGAAACCTGTCGAAAGGTAGGCAATGACATGTCCTACATCAGTCGACATGAAACCGGACAAGAATGATTTTGTTTTTTGAGGAATATTTTGAGCATTTGGGTCTAAACAATGGATGGCATGATGAAAGGATATGTATGATCGATTGATAGAGGAAACAAATGGGAACCCTTAAACAATAGAAGGCACGACAATGGTTTTAACCAGACAACACTAGACTCATGAACGCTACAGAGTGTTAGGATACAGAGATGAAATTACATCAAGGAATATAGGCTAAAAACTCATAGAATGGTAGGGTTCATATTGAGAGGCTATCAAAAGGAATGTTTATGTGAGGGAGTGCCATGTTCAAGGGAACCACTGCTTCCAAACCACGCTTTCTAATACAGAATATAATTGTATTGTCCATTTTCCCCGTCTGATTAATTTAATGA
The DNA here is from genome assembly GCA_000404065.3 of Pinus taeda. NCBI lineage: Eukaryota > Viridiplantae > Streptophyta > Pinopsida > Pinales > Pinaceae > Pinus > Pinus taeda. The sequence goes on along the minus strand of APFE031060087.1, from coordinate 67,591 downwards.
GTCTAGACAGGTAAACTCATCGATCTTTTCACGTTTAAAGAGTTTGAAAAGGACTGCAAAAAAGAGTGACTCTTTTCCCTATCTGATTAGTTTAATGAGTCTATATAGGCAAACTCGTCGATTTTTTGATGTCTTAAGAGTCTGTAAAGTATCGTAAAAAGAATGACTCTATATCTTGTCTATATAATTTAAAGAGTCTAGACTAGAAAACTCAGTGGTATTTTCATATTTATAGAGTCTAAAAAGATCGTAAAGAGAGACTCCATGGTGGTCCCTTTTTCATAGTTGTTAACCGGGTGCGACAAAAGGTTAATAATATACCTGGATCGGTTACTTTTTTGTAAGTTAATCTATTGAACCCGGATAAATAGAAACCTATTTTCAATAGATGTCGACCTCATTTTGTTATGAGTATGAAGCGATGGACTAAATGCATTTTTCGTCGTGAATTTTTAATGAGTTACATGAAAACAAACTCAATACCTTCATCAAAATTTTTAATGAGTCAAATGAAGAAAACTCAGGGTATCTTTTTCAGTTTAGTGAGTGAGAAAAAGAGGGAAAAGAATGGATCACCCCTTCTTCATAGTTTTACGAGCTCAAATGAGGGGAAAAACTTAGGGATTTTTTCGATTTAAGAGCGAGAAACGGTCCCAAAAAAGAAAGTGCTCTTGCTGTTGCCATCTATTTTTAATGAGTCCAGTAACAAAAACTCTAGATTTTTTAGTTTTAATGAGTAAGAAAACTACCTAAAAGAATGCTCAGGTCATATTTATCGAGTTTAACGAGTCGAAAGACATAGCTTGGGATCTTTTCAATTTAAAGAGCGCAGAAAAAGTGCTTAAAAAATGCTCCTTTGGCCTTTTTCTGTTTAATGAGCTAGAAAAAGATCAAAAAAGAGTTGTTCAGAGCATAATTGCATGTATTTAACAAGCGTAATGATGAAAACTCAGAGATGTTTATATTTTTTAAAGAGCAATAAAATATCACAAAAAGTGCTCTGACCATTGTTGTACAGATTTAACGAGCACAACAATGAAAACTTGGAGATGTTTATATTTTTTAAAGAGCAATAAAATATCCCTAAAAGTGCTCTATTGAGATCTGCATAAAATTACACAGCATATGCCTAGTGCAATACTAGGCATAATACTTCTTTTGGTAGAGCCCATTCCTAGGCTCCTTGAGCAAGACTCCTTCCCAGTCCTGTAATTTGTATGCCCCTTTTGATAGGACATTCTTTATGACATAAGGACCTAGCCAAATGGGTCGAAGCATGCATGCCTCCAAGAGGTTATATTTTGGATGATAGAGCAGTACGAAGTCACCCTCTTGGAAAGAACAAAACCTAACCTCTTTCGCAAATGGGGATTGTACCTGCTTCTGGTGAGCTTCGAGTGCCAAATCGGCATCTCGACGAGTTTTATCCAACTATTTAAGGTATAGTAGGTGTTATTCTTTAGCAGTAGGGCTGGACATTGGTTCAACGACTATTTTAGGTGAAGGGATCAGACAGTCAATTTGTCTTGCTTCGTCATAAAGTTGGATCTCATGTGCGACAAATGACAGATTAAAGTCAGGCATTTCCTCGTGAGACCAAACAAAGTCATCATGGAATTCCTCATGTAGGCAGGTGGAGCTTGCAATTTCCTCAGGACTGCAATCTGCTTGCATCTGGGTGTTTTCCACGATCCTTGTTGTCACTGAAATATCTATGGGTAATGACCTGGAAGTGTCAACCATGTTTCCTTTCACATCCAAAGTTTGGATTATTGCGTATGGTGAGGAAAGAATTTCTAGTAAGTCAGAGGACAGGATTTGAAGAGGCATCATGTCCAAATCAGATATCAAGACACAATGGTGCCAATCCTCCCAATGTTGCTCTCCAAAACTCATAATTTCTTGAATGGCTTCATCCATAGGTATGAGTTGATTGAATGGATCTAAAGGAGGAGCGATTATGGGAAGGGCGTTGGTACCGTTGATGATAACCAACATGACTGGAGATATGGATGTGGATTGAATGCCTTGGTAGGCCGATTCAGCTGGTGATAGCGGCATCTAGTCTCCGAATGTGTCAAGGTCTGAAGGAGCTATTAGGATTGAGGATTCAGTCAGTTCATGAGGAATTGATGAAAGCATGTTGAATGATTGTGAAACCTGGGGCAGATGAAGAGGAAAACAACCCATAAGGAAAGAAGCCTTTAGTAGACCGGTACCTATACTGACATAACTGTCAGTTCTTCCTCCTACTAGGGGTATGGAGCCACTTGGTATTGGTGAATAATCGGGGGTGCAGAAAGACAACTGTTCCACTGTAATGAACTTTCCATCCCATGGAAATAGGATGATACGAAAGATAGCGGATATGATGACAGTCATGGCATATGTCCAACTGCGACCCAGCAACAGATTATAGTCGAGTTTCTTGTCCACGACTTCTACATCCACCATTACTGTTTTCCCATACATTGTGATGGGAAAACTGGCTAGGTATCCTTTTGGGATAAAGGTGTGGCCGTCGAAATATTTAAGGGATTTTGACAATGGGGATAGGGTTGGGGAACCCAGGGTGAGCCAACATGAAGCTGACATGATTCAGGTTGAAGCACCTTCATCGAAGACAGTTCTATGTATACCTTTACCTTTCGAAGTGATATGCACTTGAAATGCAAGCTGGTGGGAAAGGGGTGGTTTACACTTGTCCATGTCGAAAATAGAAAGCATGGAATCCATAGGGTCAATACCTCCGATAGCTGAAAGAAAATATTTTCGTTGGCTGGGGCATGTTTATAATACTTCGAGCACTAACATAGTCGATGGCACTTGCACCAAATCCTCTATGATATTGTAGTGTTGGGTAGCACGTGTAGATGTATTTTGTGTTGTGCATCAAAGTGGCCCCTTGGGGGGTTGAATTACAAAGTACTCAACTGGCCTTTCGATATGCAGATCATTGGGCAGCGATGGGTTTTGACCTAAGGATGGTTCTGCTGCAGGAGTGACAGGAGCTCCATAATATTTGGCTCTTGTGGCGAGTTCTACCATTTCAAATGTGTAAACGATAGAAGATCCTTCACCAGCTGAAGGATCTTGTGAACCATCATTGCCCCCTTGTGGGGGTTGTGGTTGGTTGGCAACGAGATTTTGTTGTTGTTGAGTAGGAAAAGGATTTCTAAGGATAGCAGGTGCCTTACCAAAATCCCTTTTAGCAAGGTAGTCTATGCATTCATGAAGCCACAGGGAACACCAAGTTGTGTGGTATTCAACACAGAGTTTGCATGGATATCTGGTGCCTTTATCCTTTTCCTCATCAGTAGGCGTAGCAGCCTTCTGTTTTGGGTTGGGCTACTTGGATGACTACTCTTCAGAAGGAGTGGTCTTGTTCTTATTCTCCTTGTTCTTGCCACCAGACTTTTGTGTAGACTGCACAGAGTTTATTGCAGTGGCAAGAAGAGTAGTTGCTTTGGTAGAGGGCTCCACTACCAGCTTGGCAATGGAACCACTGAGTTGTTTTATAGTGACCCCAGAGGTTGCGTCAACAATCCCATCGGTGTGCACTCCAGGTTGCTGAGTGGTGGAAGCATTGGGGTTACTAGGGGCATGGGGGATTATGTCGTAAAGAGTGCCAAACTATGAATAAATCAAATATAAGTATTGGGCATGACGTATGGATTGCTCTTCTGTGACCGCACCACCTAGACTGACATCCCTAGCAATTTGTGGGAGTGAGGACTTATAGAACCAGTTCGTTAAGAGAAAATCAGGGATGGGAGCTTTGACTAACATCCACCTACGTCTCCATTCATGAATATGATCGGAGATGTGGGTGGCGGTATCTTGATGAGATGAAGTAAGGAGCCCTGTCCCAGTCTCATAGCGGATAGGTAACTGAAAGTGCTTTAGGAACTCCATCGCTAAAGCATCAACGGCATTGACTAACACATGTGGTAACTCAATATACCATTTCACGGCGTTGCCAGTGAGGGTGCGAGGAAAAAGACCTAACCAGAAACTATCATCCACCATAGAGTTAGAAACACACCAGAGATGGTAGGTGGTGATATGGGTGCCCAGATCCTCCCCTTATTTTCCATCAAACTTTGGGATGTCTGTTGGTATTTTATGTGGGATCGACGACCATTGTAAGCTGTGGTAGATGGGGTCGTTTGTCAGCTTGTATAAGTCGAGAATATCCAATGTTGCCAAAAAATGCAGAGAGTTAGGTGCCTCCGACTTAGACCATGGTGATGATGGATGACCTGAGGATTTCTGTGCTCCTCCCATCAATTGGTTCCCCATAGTGTACATGGGTTCCGTGGTGTAGCAGTTGCTTTGCGGTATGGTGTTGTAGAGTGGATTTCTATGAGGATTTTGATACTGGGGTATGAAATTTCCCCTAGTATAAGCGGTGCCCCCTTGACTCATTTGAGTCTGTGAGTAGGGTGCCCCCATGGATTGGTTTGGAACCCCTTGTGGATTCCCGACTGACACAAAACTAACCATTTGGCTTTGATTGATAGAGGGAACACTCATGTCAATTAGCGATTGTCCATGCATGCCTGAGAACGGAGGGGGAACTGTGACGTTCCCTACCGGCATGTGCATATTGGGAACCCCCTTAGATATCTAGATCTGGGGGTTGGAACTATACATTGGTGGCCAACCAATTGCTGGTAAATGGGAACCATGCCCATAGTGCCGCATTAAGTATTATATGGAGCACTGTATGTGGCACTTGTTAAAGGTATGCATTGTGGCACCATATGAGTGGAACCTGGCATCTGCTGGGTTCCACTTATAGAGGGTGTTATGTGAGTTTTGATACCTGGGACAAATGGGATAGTGGGATTCCACATTACCAGTATTGTGATGACTGTCGACTGGGGAAGTGGTAGACGACCAATAATGTCTCTAAAATTCCACAACCCATGAGTCGTCAATTGGATAGATGGGAAAGTTCCACCTACTGAAGAAGGAAGTACAAGTACCACGGGAACCATGATAGCATCTGATAGATTTGTGAGTGGAGTGTAAAAGTGAGGAAGAAATCCTTCCATGAAGAAATCCTCCCGCAAACTTGAATCATCGGTCGTCCACATAGATCCTGTGTGAGATTTAGGAGACTGATTCCTCAAAGATGAGGAATCTGAGTCAGTGGAACTCAGTGGATCTTCCACAATGAGTGGAGGAAGTCCTAACAATCGTCTGGAGTGATGACGAGGGCCAAATGTAGCCATGGTGACTGTTAAGTTTTATCAAATAAATTTTAATGTGGTATTCTTTAAAGTCTCAAAAATGATAGCACTCAGGTACCTAAGAATAAAAAATACACTAAATATATCAATCAGCAAATAGAGGGAAAGTACCTTGTCTGATAAGCACCGACCACTGGAGATGAAACCCAGTATCTCAATGAATAACAGAGAAGGATGGCCAAATGTATGGTTACAGTTACTCTAGATCTTCGCCCGAACCTCAAATTGAGGGGCCAAGTACTCTCGTGAAGATGAGCACCCTCACAAAAACTGAAGACAAATTAGATCCGTCCATGTTAGGTACCAGGACAGCCCGTCCCAGTCACCTTGTGTAAGTACCTAGAAGTTTTGGCCACTAGAGATACCTAAAATCACAGACATTACCAGGGGGGCCATAGTCGTAGATAGTATGTTGTGTGGGTAGGAAACCTGAGTCCCCGACTCAGTTCCGAAATCCCTGAAGGGACCCCCAATACATAGAATGCCCAAAGGATTTGTAAGAGAAGGCAGGCTACCTTCAATTACAGTCCGATGTTGTCTCGTATTTCGCTCCGTTGTTAGTGTAGTGGTCCTGGTAATATGAGTGCAGAAGGATTTTTCACTCGTTAATGACACTAGTTTTGGTTGTCAACCTTGGGCAGTTCACTCACATGCTTATCCCAAGATCCTAGCCTAGCTAACATTGGTTTCCTCAAAAGAGTAACTGATTGATTTTAATGTAAATTTTAAGTGTACTTGATTATTTGTCTTCGGTAGGGGTGTTGACATATGAATATGGTGAGACTCTTGACTCAATAAATCATGCAAAACAATGCTCTGATTTTTTTTTTCAATTTTTTATGCAAACAAGTCTTATTCTACATATTCATCTTTTCACATATTCATAGATTCGTCTGTGCATCTATAGGCTTTCAACACTTGCATAACCAAAAGATTCCTTTTCCAATATCTCCTAACAACTACTGAAACCCAAAATGAAGTAGCTTACAACCATTTTGATAGAAGGATGAATACAATTTATCAGTCTCTCTTTAAAAAAAATGTATTTTAAGAGAGAAAAACTAAAACTTTTTCCTAAAAATAAATTTTCAAGACACCAAATTTGCTAACATAATATAGTTGCAGATCTTACTTCAGCCCATGAGAAAATCCCCCCCCCCCCTTTTGGTCCACAGACACTACTGGAAATCATGGAAATGGGAGACTAAGGCTCTGTTTCAGTGTAAACAGTGAGTTAGTCGGTCCACTAACGCTCCCTTTACATAGGCACAGTGCTTTATAAAGCTCTGTTTAGCCCGGTAACCTGCGTTAGTGAGGGAAATTGCTCAAACAGAGGGCCTTTAGGATCAGTTTTTGAGGAGAATGCAAACTAGTAGGATGTAACAAGATATTTGGTGGATTATAAAAGGATTTGAAGAAGTAGGGAGCTCTTAGAAAGAAGAGAGAAGAACTAAGAGGAGTCCGGGTAAACCAGGAACTAGATGTATAGTCCCCAGTGGAGTCACCAATTTTGCTATGGGGTAAAATGTACAGTGTATGGAGAATGAAAACTACCCTCAAAGGTCTTCCCAGGACTTTTGATAGACTATAATATTATCTGCAAAAGCTACCAAGTTATACACATGTTCATCTATCAAATATAAGTTGACAAAGTAAGGAAAGAGGATTACCTCAAGTCTCCTTCTAGATTTGTTTGGAGATCACTATGTAGCCAAGAAGAACTCCTTCAAAGCCAGCTTCAAGACAATTCCTGCACAAAGGAAAGGTAAAAACAATCACAACATACAATATTGAAAACTAATATAAGAATGCACAATGAACATATACTTGTATACAACTTAAACTACTCAACTCGAGAAGTATCGAAATGAACAACTCAATGAACAATGTTACCAACACTATGGAGTAGGGAACACAACTGCAATTTTGTATTTATAATGGAAGAGTGATTACAACCATCCATTGTTTCAGCCTTTCCTTGCCCCTTCTTCTTCTCTCTCTCTCTCTTTCAGCTCACTTCTTCAAGTGTATGGCAGTTCACAACAGCGTAGTGGGCTATCCTTTCAAATGCTCTGACCCCTTTCACAATGGCCCTCTCGCTACTTATGTAACAATCAAATTAGGGTTGCCAAGCTCCTCCTAGAGTTCATTAGGGAAAAAGCCATGAACCTACCCTATTTTCAAGCTTTTTCCCATTTGCCTTCATTCTCAAATTGGAATTTCCCCAAATAGTTCGATTTTTGGGACTTTCCCTGCTTTTCTTGAGCAAATGTAGGGATAAATATATAGATATTTGTGAGTAGATTCGTTGTCTTGCCCCGTTGATTATCTCTTAGTTTCACTAATGCTCCCCCTAGTCTAACAACTTGAGTTAGCACGGTGACTAACACTCCTCCAGGCTTGGTAACAAGCATTATAAAGCAAGTTAGCAGTTCAAAACCAGTGTTAGTGTGGATTCAAGGCCTGAAATTGTGGTCTTTGCTTGAGTCATGCTATATTTCACCTCTGAGTTGATGAGGAGGTCATTTGCCCTATAACAAACCTCAAGCAACTATTCAAAATGTTTCATACAGTCTATCACTACACTTGCTATTGTTGCTACAGCATCTGCCACAGTAATCGCGCACTTCTCCCTAACTTCCGGTGGAGTCAAAGGCTGGGCCTTCAACTACAACTCTGCAATATTAAGATTCAGCTCCAGCTAAACCTTGGCTAACTCTGCGCATGTGTCATGCACTCCCGCAGTGAGTTTTCAAACCCACACATCGACTAACTCAGCCTCATGGATATCCAACTTTGAGACAGTTCGGCATGATTTATCCACAACCTTAGTGAGGCACTGATTCTTGTCTGTGAGGTTGGTCACAAGGTTGATGGCGGAGTCATGCTGTACAACCATATGAGCATTTTTGACCTTTTTCTCGTTGATCACCTACAAAGCACGATGATCATGGGCCCAAAGTTCGGCAATAACACCGTCCTCCAAAAGGTAAAGCACTTTTCTAGGAAGTGCTGCCATATTAAGTCCCATGCCCTTGAGGGCGTTGCTGGTGGGTTTGTCAGCGTCAGTCGTCATTGTCAATGCTTCTTCTAGTAGCACTATGGCTCAGGAGTCCTAGTGTGCAGCATCTTTGTGGCTTTTGAGGTGCCAATGGCCACACTAATGGGCACCACGTTGGTCTACATGTGTGAGGTGTTGATCTGCATCTCATGCAAACCTGTTTAAGTAGCACCTAGCACCTACTGCTGTTGCTGCTGCTCAAATTGTAGGAGTAGTTCTACGGTGGCATCCCACACTGTATCCCCTATATCATTTAGATCCTTGTTTGTTAGTGTGATCAGATCCAAAGACGTCTTGTTGACTTTGGACTTCTTCCACAGCCCTATCTTTTCTACACCCCTAGTGGGATTGATATGGAATAGAGTCATCTCCAGGTCCTCTCCTTGCTGTTCCATTTGTTCATCCTCTTCTTCCTCTATCTTTGGTGAAGGCAATTTCTCTCTTTCAAAGCCATGCTCCTCTCCTCTTTCATGTCTGCCTGTCTCTCGCGCGGAAGTGCACTCTGCATTAGCCTTAATGTCGGCCTCCTTTCTCCTTTTCGTGGCCATCTACTTTATCTTCAGCTTGGCTTCTTCCTTCTTCTATTACGCGACTGTCTTGCTAGATCTTGCACCCAAGTATGAGGTAGTGCACCATTCTACTAACTAGGGATCAAGGACCACATCTCTTGTGTCATCATTCACCAAGTAGGGCAAGTCGTTCCACTTCTGCTGAGGGTCCTTCTGTGCCCTTATTAAGACGTGGTGGAAATCAGCCTTGAATTCCACATACTCCTGCAATATGTCAAAATTAGTTGGCAACAACCACGGCTTACGTTTGATGGCCATGTGCACATTCATCTCCATAAAGGACCAAAATATTTTCCTATCCTTTATCCTTTAAGGATCCTTGGTCACCTATGGCGAAGCGTAATTTGCTGCCTCTGGTAGGTTTGGCGCAACTGGAGGGAACTGACTGTCTTTGGGTAGCTCCCATGCTACCAGTATTATGGACAACAAGAGCCATGCATAGTGGAATGGCTTGCTGAGATCATGTGCCTCATGACAGTTCGCAAGGAACTCACTGCAAATGTTGGGTAGCAGATACCCCCATAGCATGTTTTTGGGGCTTTAAGCCCAAATTTTGGTCAAGTGTATTGTAAAGACCCAGCGAAATGTGGGCGTAGAGTGTGAGAATCTAGGGTTGTCCTCCCTACGATAATGTAATTTAATGTAAAGTGTGTCAGCTTACCCATGGTCCACAGACCATGGGATTGTATAAATACAGTGAGGCTCTATGTGTAAAGTCAGTTTTTAGAGGTTTTGACAAGTAATAGATAGATGCGAAGGCATGATTATAAGCTAGAGGTAGATTTGAAGGTATTGGGTCATAGTGATAGGTAGAGGCTCCGTAGTTGAGTGTGCGGAGGCCTAGTAGAGTCTGCAGCTATGTGTGTGGACCCCTATAGCTAAGTGCACAGGGTGGAGTTTGGATTATACTTGGATAGAGAATTAATAAACGATAAGTTGATTCTAAAATATTGTGTGCCTATGCTTCTATTATATTTATGCATCTCTTTACAGTTTTATGATTGCGTGCACTTGTTATGAATGATGAATGATTAATGATAATATCGAGCCCACACAATTAAGTTAAGATCTATAATAATAGCATAGTAAGGATAAAGGATCTAGACAACACCTCTTCGCGCTCTTCACAGAGCTGCGTGGAAGCAGTTGCACCAGCTGCAAAGAATAGATGGTTGCGCGGAGCAGTGCAAGTGCGCAGGTTTAGTTCACGAACTTCCTAGATTCCATAAAGACATCCTAGGGTTCGGAAACGTGGTTCTAGCACCCTCCCATACTATCTCAAGTGAGACCTCAATCTGCGCACCGTGGACTGTTGCCAAAAGGGATGGTAGTTTCAAGATTTTTTTGGATAAATCACTTCTGAACCTGGGTGAGACCCCAACAAGCCAACATATGGTTCCATTGCTGGGATCGGGATCTGCCTAAGGGATGTCTGATGTCATGCCACTGGAACCAAACAAAGAAGGAAACTAAAAAGTGGATGGACAAGAAGATTGACGAGTTCGTGACACAGGAAACAAAACTCCACAGGTATCCGAGAAAAGGTGGTTGGATCACTATGTTTATATGGAAATCCACAAGATCTTCTTCACATATTTTCCTTCTGATTTGTATGAGTGGATCATGAGGTTAGCCGACAGCCAGGGAAGGTGTAAGCTCAACCAACCAATAGTGTGGACTCTGGAATTAGTGCGCAGACTAGAGGCATAAGAAGATAAGATCACACAAGCTATGGACCATTGGCTCAACTAGATAATAGGGGGATTTATCACTGAGTTTGTGGTAGACACAACCATGAGCTAGAACGAAGCAGAATGACATTTTCTCAAGGGACCGCGAGGTAAGTACATTAAATCTTTGAATACATGGATTAAGATGTTGTTATGTGAAAAGTAGGTTATACGAATACATTCATGTTTGGAACGATGCGGAGTGGAAAGATCTACAAAGGTAGTGATGGATTAGGAAATAGTCCCTTAAGTTCACCTTTGTTAGAGAGTGAGGAAGAGCTCGCTCGGGTCTCTTCGAGAAGTGTGGTCAGTTTGATAAGGCAGCACATTCCGCAGTTACCACCCTCACCCACGCCACCAACCGCTTCACCTCCCTCACCTCCATCTCCACCCACTCCACCTCCACCACCCCCGCAGCTCAGCATGGTGAGTGCAATCAAGCTACCCGCATTTAAAGAAGTAGGGAATGAGGATCCGAACCAGTTCTAGTTCATGGTAAGAGTAGTGTGGGAAGCGCAAGGGGTCATGGACAACAACATTAAGAAGGCTACATTGGTGAGCATGCTGCAGGATCGCATGTTGACATGGTATATCAAGCACTCTAATGATCACCCAAATGCAGGAATACTAGAGATCTAAAATGCGCTGAACAGAGAATTTAGCTGGCTAAAATCAGAGACATAGTCAATCATCAGGTTTAAAGAGATTGTGATGCTTCCAGGCGAGACCCCTTGGGATTTGGATCAGGGATTGAAGAGTATGATCTGCAAGGCTAATATGATGCTCATGGATGCACAACATCACACATGGTTTGTGGCATCTCTAACACTGCACCTGAGGATGGTGCTGTCGCAACAGAAACTTTCTACCTAGGCCGAAGCACTGGAAATGGCGATGAGGTTGCATGAGACACCGATACAGGATCCAGGGCTGGGAGTTCAACAAATTCATGTGCAACTGTAGAATCTCTGCCTGGAAATCTAGAGCTTGAAGCAGGATAGGGCACCACGACCAAAGGTGCATGAGGAAGTATGGTGCATAAAATGCAAGGGCTAGGGCCATGACAAGGATCATTGTCCATTATTCATGAACTACTTGGCAGGAGGGCGGGGCAGTGCCATTGAGACTGGAGGCACAAGCAGGGCCAAGTGCCACACCCACATTATGGTGTGCGATCTGTTAGATAGGAGGGAAACATACGACAACCAATTGTCATTTGTTGCAGAAGTATACATAGACTCCCCAGTAGTTGTTTTGTAATTTCTGTAGGTCAGTAGGCCACGATGAGCGCACTTGTGACAACTACGAGTTAATGATGGATCAGACCCCAGCCTATAGAATGCAGATAGAAATGCGAGGCATCAACCCAGCTACGGGGATAACGCACACTGGATTTGAGGGGCGAAGTTGAGAATGAGGAGGAATAGGACCATGAAGGGGCTACAGACAGTTAATTTGTTACAATTGTAGCGGACCAAGGCACTACGCCCCTAATTGTACCAACCCAATGAGAATATCCTATTCATATTGTGCTTAGTTTGATCATGAAGTAGTAGATTGTCCTACATTGATCACACAGATGTGCGAGAAAGGGGTACTCTAGCCTCCTCTGACTCATAATATCCAAATGATGAGGTCTAAACTATGCAAGGAAGACCCAAATGTTAACATGGTGCACAAAAGTGGTGTGACCACAGGGGAGTATAAGGGGAAGAAGCCTAAGGAAGGTACATGGGTTCGCAAGGCTCCTACAAAGGAACCTAAGTTTGACCTAGAACGAGTAAAGGAAACATTCATGGAAGCTAAGAAGAGCTTCTCAGAGGCCTCTATTTCCGGTAAAGGATCAACCAGAGCTAGAGATGGATCCTTCTATGCTTACTGCCTTTCTAGAGACATGCATGAAGCTGTTGCACGATAATAAGGTAGTTAATGGACTACAAGAATTGATCACCAGGTGCGCAGGGTCAAGAGAACCACGTGTATTCCAGAAATTAGGGAAGCATTCATTGTGCACTGGAAGGGAGATGAGGTCGACTGCGCAGATTGGTGAGTATGAAATGGATCAGGTCATCCTAGATCTGGGATAGGACGCGAATGTGTTACTGAGGGAAAAATGGGAATGCATGGGCAGGCCTGCATTACAGTGGGCCCCTATTCAATTATGAATGGTGAACCAACAGAAGATTTTGCCCATGGGGAGGTTGCAAGGGGTAACAGTTGATATTGAAGGCGCGAGCACACAGACGAACTTTGAAATAATAGAGATTATCGATGACAACAATCCTTACCCCACATTGCTAGGAATAGATGGGGCCATTGATACGAATGGAGTCATCAACTTGAAGAAGCGGAAGATGATATTCGAGAAAAAGTCCCTACGAGTAGTAGTTCTGCTGGACCCAGCCGAAGGAGCATGCTACGCTGAACCAGTGCACGACGATGAAAGCGATGATGAGATGGACTATATTTACCAGATAACTGCATGAGACTAGGAGTGGGAAAACCTGACTGCAGATGGGAGAATCTCATGGGAGTGACAACTCCTGTACTTCAGATTCAGATGAAGAAGTAGAATGCTGGCCAGACCAGTTGAACGAAGTGACAATGCTAAATTGCAGCATGATGATTAGATCACTGCATTGCATGATGACAGAGACAAGGGAATTGCCAACATATGATGGAGTGAAAACGGTAGATGAATTCCTGGACAAATTTGAAAGTGCAATACCGGAATAGCAATGGTATGGTGCGATGGAATGGGTGCTATGCGCAACCACTACATGATGGTGGGGTACACATCAAAAGACCATTGGTAACTGGCGCTATTGGAGAGGTAAATCCCCTCTACGGATAGAAGCGATCCCTACTAGCCCAAAGGGGGTCTAGCAACAATCAAACAATGCTACACTGCAGGTTCCTAGTTGTAATTAACAAGTGGGTAAAAGAAACTTACTTGGATTCCAACACTACGTTTGTCGAAGAGATGATCCTCTCTCTCCTTCGCTTCAACCGATCACAATCCTCCACTATCCTCACAAACGGACACCTGCACAAGCAAAGAGAGAACAAACACAAGCGTAAAATCTACTAAAAACAACTATGTATCAGTCAGGAAGGATACAATTTACATTAATCATTCATAGGAAAAATGGAAATGGAACCATAAGAGTAGTCATCTATCTTTATTAATCAGAAAATAGAGTAAGGTACAATCGAAGTCCTGACGCTGATTCCTTCTCTAGAGGGTCCAGCCAACATGTCTTCCAAGCATTCACCTTTGAAGTGGATCTCCTAAGTCAAAGAGGTCTCTCTCTCACATACAAGGCAACAAACTCATGGCCTTCCTCAAGCTCAAAAGAAATCCTCACACAACACACCAAATGCCTACAAAAAGCAGCACTAATGCACTAAGAATTCCTCAATCAAAGTCTATATGTTCCAAACTAGCTGCTCATGGGCAATGGAGGAGGCTTATAACGGAGAAGGAGTCTCCATGAATAGGTAAAGGATGAGCTTTCCCCCAAGATAAGTGGATGGTTAGTCGAACAGACATGCCAGAGAAAGGATGGTGACCTCAACAATGCTAACAACCAAGTCTGGAGGGATCTGGAAGGTTGGTTGTTAGAACAAATTCGCCCAAACAAGATCAGCGCGGGCGAGACACTGAGCTGGCGCACTGGCATTGCAGATCAGCTATAGAGGAGGTTTGGTCAGCGCCCAACAGGGCAAACAGAGGGTGCGCTATCTGTAAAATGGGACCAGCGCGGAAAAGACGTGTGCTTCCGCGCTAGCAGTGCATCAGATACACTGGCCTCCGCCTGTCAGCGCGGTTATTTAATAAATAGACGCGATGATTAATTTAACTTAGGCAAAGAGGGTTTTTTAGCCATTTTTAGGAGCATGAGCATAGGTGAATGTGGTTTCACAACACAGTAGGGAGACTGGCATGATGGTAGTGACATTTTACTGTGTAACAGATTCCCCCTAAAGCATGAAGCCCGAGAGAGTGGGAGGGGTGAAATGCTTTACAAGACTGCTGGACTGGAACACCACCAGGGAGAACCTGCAGGCAGATACAACTGATATTTCAATTACATGTAATCTAGGCATGGGCGCAGCCATCCAAAAGACATATGAAGAAAGGTATGTGGCGTGGACGCAGCCACCCAGCCGAAGAGACCATAATGATAAGAGGTA